>VWPU01014443.1:0-96403 GCA_013398955.1 Callaeas wilsoni | reverse complement strand
CCTGTCCAAACCGAGACACCACAGCACATAGTCCACTGAAGATGATTCACTTCAGCAATTCCTAAATACTTTTTCTATCTTGTCTCTAGTTAAAGTTATCTTTTACCATCACATTATCATTTTCTTCTGTGATAAAAATACAAAACTTAGTAGCAGCATTTAAGACTTGCCAATAGAATCTTTACTTCTTTATAGAGAATTTTGTAACTCTTTTGTTTTCTTCCTTTTTATTTAGAGTCCACGGCTTTTACAATTATATCAGAATGGGGCCATCAGCTGAACAGCAGTGGACTTGCTAGCTAAAGCCTATGAGCTTTGTGGGCCTTGTTTATCAGGCTTGTGAATTCTGGCAAAGAGGCAGCTGGAGAGCTTCAATTAAATTAACAGATTTGCACAGAGCCCTAATACCTGACCTGAACTGCTCAGTAGTAGGAAAATTACTGCATTCCTTTTTTAATTCCTTACTTTTCTCAGCTCTTAATAGAAGCAGGTAAGAACAACTGCTTTTAAACTCATGGGCTGCATTCCATCCTCCCACACCAATCCTAAGATTTCCATTGGGTGGTTCAAAGTTGTTTTACAGAGCAGTTTGCTTGTTCATAAAGGAGACATCTACAAAATCCGGTCTAGAAAATTCAACTGATTTGTGGTGGAACTCTCAAATATCAGGGAGTTAGGTATCATATGTCTAGATATCCAAACTCCTTTGTTCACAAGTTTGGGCTTCTGACAACCACCTTTTGGCCTCTGGGAGTTGTGAACATGTCAGGACATCATGCCACTTAACTGTTTCACCCAGGGACCTTCTTTGTGTGCCAAATGTCTCCATGCAGAGCAGGGCTGCTTTCTTTAATTTTGGGATTTCTGCTACTCTGGATGAGTCATGATCCACCGCAATCTTAGTTATCTCATTAACATATTTCCTTCATGCTTGCCTAGCCTTTATCTATTAATGAGATGGCTGAATATCCCAAATAAATCAAAAGCACGCTGGCATTTTGCAGAGTCCTTCACACTGAATGGATCCTAACCAAAGCACTCTATAGGCTCAAATCATTGTTTGTGTTTCAAGCTGAGCAATCATAAAAAGGATGTGGGGAATCACAGAGTCACAAAATCATCAAGGTTGAAAGAGACCTTCAAGATCGTCCAGTCCAGCCATCAGCCCAGCACCACCATAATCACCCCTAAACCATATTCCCAAGTGCCACATTCAGATGCCTTTTGAAAACTTCCAGAGATGGTGATTTCACCACCTCCCAGGAAAACTCATTCTAATTCCTGACCATTCTTTCAATGACTTTTTTTTTTTGTATCTAATATGAACCTCCCCAGGTACAATGTAAGGCCATTTCATCTCATCCTGTCACTTGAGACATGGCAGAAGAGAACAATCCTCCACCTGGCTATAACCTCCTTTCAGGCAGTTGTAGAGAGCAATGAGGTCCCCCCTGCATCTCCTTCTCCAGACAAAACAACCCCAGTTCCCTCAGCTGTTCCTCATAAGACATGTTTTCTAGACCTTTTGTCAGCTTCATTGGCCATCCTTGGACACACTCCAGTACCTCAATGTCCTTTCCAGGTGACAGGGGAAAGCCAACCCTTCAGATGACACTGCCATGGTTACTACAAGACCAATAGTCAGTCCCATGACACCTCCTGTATGTGGTGCATGAAAGGCAGCTGGCTGTTGGGGAAATACCTCCTGGAGCGTCTTTGTAGGTACAGTACCACACTTCCAGCTGCCTGGGTGGCATTGCGCTAATTGCCAACCGGCTGTTGCACTGTGTACACAAAAGGTGTCTTGTGACTGTGCACTAGTGATGTCACAACTACGTCAATAATCTTCAGTAAATACACAAAGTTTGACTTTTATCCTTTCCCTTGCAATTTCCATTACATAATACCTAAGAGACTCTCCAGGCATTGCATTTCTAAGGTGATTAGTGCATTTCTTGAGCAGCTAATGTCACTTGGCCTCTGGATCTGTGCCTCAAAGCTCCACAACTGGTACAAGTGTTAACCCTCCAAATAGCACTGCTTGTTGTGCCGCTGCCTAATCAAACTGCTTCATAAATTCTTTCCATGTAAATTGCTTTAGTGTCACTCTAAACACAGGGAAATATTGAGAATAATTACCAAAAAAGTATTTTCCTCCTCTTATCTTCTGGTAAAGAACATGGGAAGCCTCCAAGTCAAAGTTAGTTTTGCTGAGAATTCACAATTAAAATCTTAAGTCTTCTCTGTGTGAAAAAAATACTTATTTTCTTTCTCATAGAGTGGGATTAAATCGAGCATGTTTACTGTGTCTCCTTGCAGACGGTAGAAGGAGATCAGAATCTGGAGCAGTAATAGTAAAACCTCAGAATGAAATAATGTGTTCACTGTCTGAAGTGCTGGATGACTCTCTGTGGTAGCAGAAAATGACATATTCCAATTCACTTACTGCCAAAAATATGTACATAAAAACAATGGGACCAGCATGCTGCTTCAGCTCAGTTATAGGGAAAAGATCTGCAGTTTCCTCACTATCATAGCCACCTTTCTGCCATGTCTTACTGCTCCAGCAAGCCTTGGGTTTGCTGTGAGTTGTCTTGTAACAGGTGACAGGGCAAGAGATGTGAGATGGGACCTATGCTGCCTGACTTTCTGGGATGCAGAGGTCTTACTGTCACTGGTAGGAGAGATAAAGGGAAACACAATGCCTCATAACACCTCAGGTCTTTGAAAAATGGATTTGAATGTATTATAGTACAAGAAGGCAGCTGGGGAATTTATTAACCGTGATTTTAGAAAATTGAAACTCTGCTTTATAAAGATTTTTTTTGGTTTTGAAGCATAAGTCAGATGTGAGTTCAGTGCTCAGACTGGATCTCCATTTTGAACTAACAGCACAATCCTATGTCATAAAAGAACTATTTTTGTCATTCTCCTACCAAATCTCTGCTAGCTCCTGTACCTGAAGTTTAAGCCTAGAGAATACAAAGAGTTTAGATGCAGAGAAATATAAATGAGAATTGACCTCGAAAGAATCTTCCATAAGATATGTTCTGAAACACTGTTGCTTTTTTTCCAATTTTTAAATTTTATTCCTTCTGGTTTTGGGGTGGCAGTCTATTTTGCACAGCATGTCTTTCACAATGAAATGTATATTTCAATATTTGAACAATATCGATCTTTTAGAACTACAATCAGCCAAGCCAACTGCCATTTTGTGAGATAAAACTGTCTTATTGTAAGAAAGAAAGAAAAGCTGAATACTTTTACATTCTTAGTGGTAACTTCCCAGGGTTCTGGTTTTCTTCAAACTCTTACAAAGCAGCACCACATAGGATGCAATGCCAGTGGTTTTATCATATGGCATTACATGTATGTAATTACATTTACATGTAATTACATGTAATTACATTTGGTAGCAAAGGCTCATAGGATTACAACAGAACCAATGCCAGACAACTCCAAGATGGACCCGCCACAGGCCAAGGCTGAGCCCATCAGCAACAGAGGTGGACCCTCAGGGATAACATAGCTAAGAGGGGGGAAAATGTGCACACCAAGAGTCAGAGGACAGAAGTGAGAATACATGAGAGGAACAACCCTGCAGACCCCAAGGTCAGTGGAGGAGGACAGGGAGGAGGTGCTCCAGGTGCAGGAGCAGAGATTCCCCTGCAGCCCATGGTTCAGCCCATGGTTCAGCCCATGGTTCGGCAGTTGTGCTCCTGCAGTCGATGGAGGTCCATGGTGGAGCAGAGATCCACCTGTAGCCTGTGCAGGACCCCACACCAGAGCAGGGGGATGCCCGAAGGAGGCTGTGACCCTGTAGGAAGCCCACACTGGAGCAGTCGGTTCCTGGCAGCACCTGTGGCCCCAAGGAGAGAGGAGCCCTCTCTGGAGCAGGTTTGCTGACAGGACCTCTGACCACACAGGGGACCCACACTGGAGCAGCCTTTTCCTGAAGGACTGTACCCCATGGAAAGGGATCCACTTTGGATCAGTTCATGAACTGCAGCCCATGGCAAGGACCCACACTGGAGAAGTTCATGGAGGACTGTGTCCTCTGGAAGGGACTTCAGGCTAGAGCAGGGAAAGAGTGTATGGAGTGCTGTCACTTAGGCGAAAGGAGTGGCAGAAACGTGTGATGAACTGATCGCAGTCTCCATTCCCCATCCCCCTGTGCCATTGGAAGGAAGAAAAGAGAGAAAATGGGAGTGAAGTTGAGCCCAGGAATAAAGGTGGTGTCGGGGGAACATGTTTTAAAATTTGGGTTTATTTCTCATTCCTCTTCTCTGATTTGGCTGGCAAGAAATTAAACTAATTTCTCCAAGAGGATTCTATTTTGCCCATGATGGTCTCTGGTGAGTAATCTCTCCCTGCCCTTACCTCAACCCATGAGACTTTCATTATACTTTCTCTCCTCTGCCCAGCTGAGGAGGGCAGTGGTAGAGAAGCTTTGGTGGGCACCTGGCATCCAGTCAGGGTCAACCAACAGCAGTTTCTTGGTCAATCATATTAAAGGAATTGTTCATTTGTATTTTATTTCCTTAATACACTATTTAAAAATTGTATTATGTTCCAAGATAGTTCTAAGATAAACCAATTTAAGATAATGAACCTAATACTTCCTTTTGTTTAACTCTGCTTAATGCTCCTCTGCTAGAGATAATAACATTTTGTAGGTGACAGCTACTAACTTCAGAGGCACAGGGATTTGAAACAAAAAGAGCCTTCCCATTGCTAGTTGCTGGTTATTGTTCCTCTTCTGCTCTTCCCTCAAAGTTTTGCCTTGCAGATCTCCTTTTCATGGTACTTCAGGAGCACAGTATTTCACTGGCATGTTTATCACTCTCTGTTCTGTATTAGATTTTTTTTGGTTCTGTGCAAGTGAGTATTAGATGCAGAGGCCATCCTGATACCCTGGCAGGCATGTAGTATGCCATGTTACAGACAATTGTAGTATTTGGATAGCTAGGATGCACTCACCTTAAGACAGTAAAGTCCCACCTGGCCGAAAGGTTACTTCTGCCCAAGGAATGATGGAAGGTTCAGCTGGCCAAAAAATTCTGATCAAATATTTTTTCTTTCTTTTAAACTTTCAACATCTCTTGGAAATAGAGACCTTCAATAAAATTCTGGTTGCTGTGCATCACCCAGACACCTGTATCACTGGTACCTTCTGTGCAGACTTATTCTATTAACAGAGAAGCCAAAACCTTCCCTGACCCAGAATATCAGGGCAAGTACACAGACAAGCTGCCTTTAACAGAGATTTTTCAGGGTTTCCCAAAGTTTCCCAGGCCTGCGAGTCACATGAGCTCCAAAGTCCTAAAGGTCAGATAGCAAAGGTAATCTTGGTGTCAATTATACCAATTTCCTATCTGCTCACTAGGCAGACTCACTCTTCAAGGGTTTCTAAATCTGTGTCAGTCAGCCAAGAAAATGCAAATGTTTCATTCTTTTCCCTTCTCCTTTTTTCTTTGTCAGCTCTATTACAGACAAAAAAGCAAGCAAGATTCATTCTTGGTGGAAAATCTAATGATCACAACATGCTATGTTATGACAAAGAAATTAGTCTTGCTGGCCCAGTTTAGTTCATTTACTTCATGCTCTCTTCCAATTTGCTACTTTACAGCAAATTAATATATAATCTGCATATCCAAACATTCTTCAATCTCTGTAATAATCTATGCTGATAAACTGAAACATAAGAAGATGTTTTCTGCATAACAGCTAAAATAAAGCAACTTCAAGTAGCAGTACATTGGTAAAAGTAATTCTCAGATCTGGTACAACTCATTGCAGGAACTGCCAACATGATTTGCATAGAAATAGAAAGCATTATGTGTCCCTCATAATTCCAGTAATACACACCTCAGTAGCAGGTTTTTATGGAACCTAGAGGAGTTTTTTCCATATACATCACACTCTTGTATTTACACAGACTGGTTTCCTTATCAAACAACAGGCTTGATCAATGTTTGTAATCAGAGTGATTCCTCATGGTTTAGCTAAGGCAGTGTTAGCCTATTTTATTACTTTACTTATTTTTTTCTCAGTTGACAGGAGTACTATATAGGATGCAAAAAGCAGGGGACAAATTTTAACTTCATGTGACATGTAACAAAAAGAAAAGAACAAAGCAGGGCAGAAGGGGGGATATGGGATATATTTCTGCCATGCAGATGGCAGCTGAATATCACCAAAACATTCTGCTACTTTCATTTCAAGATTTTATAGCAGTTTCTGAACTATACTAAGCTGATCCTATATTTTTTACAGCTAAGCTTTCAGAATTCATTTTCAAAATCAGATACAGGCATGGTAATGTACTGCCTTGAAAGCACTTTACATAACTGCATCAGTAATTTAGTAGGTAACTAAAGTGATATTCACAGTGACTCAAAGCAGCTAACAAGGAATCCATTTAGAATACCATCTTTCCAGTTTCACAGGCATCTATGGAGCTATAAAAAATCTGTACTGTAATATGCTTGTCAGGTGACTAATGACCAGAATTAATTTGTTTTCACATCCCAAGATTCCTTTTCTGTTTTATCAACATTTAATTAAAACCATTCAAACCTCTTTGTAGAGTGCAAGTAGCTCCACAAATTCAACTACTATAAAGACCGTGAAAACAAGTAATAATGAATCTGGATGTACAGAGGTATTTGCCACAGCAATGAGATCTGCTCTTGATCTGAGCTTCCAGCTTTAGGCTTATCTCTGAAAACAGTGACACTTTTCAGGATAGAATTGAAGCATAGGTGAATTATCTTGTTCATGGATATGGTCAAACGAAAAATGATTGCTAGCATGTCTGGTCTTATTTTCCTTTGTCAATTTCAAAAGTTCTTTTTTTTTTTTTAATTTCTTTGGAGGAAACAATTTCACTTTAAAAACAGTGAGAATAATAAACTGATTAGGTAGTGAAGGTCTCCTGGTTCCATTCAATAACCATCCATGCTATGAGGTTTACAGTGTGATGCAGACATCGCAGCAAAATGTTACTGTGCAGCTTTGTCTCAGTGGTAGCACTTGGGAAGGTAAATTTGCCCTGCCTCCAGAAACCAGTTTGCTATAACAGTTTTCATTTTCACACTGCTATTGTACTTGCACCTGTATTACCATCCATGCTCCAGCAACATGTTCTGATCCCAGTGAGGATCCTACTGTCTCAATAATGCAGAGACATGGCTTTTGTTCCACTGATTTTGTGATGGAGTGATCGAAACAGAAATCATTTTCAAGAGAACCTGTGTTAGAATAAAGATCCTTTTCCAGAATGTCAGCTGTAATGAATAGATTCAAATTATGACCTAATACTTAGAGAATATACCAGTTCAAAAGGCTGTATTTGCTGGCATGCCATTAACATACAAGACCAGCTTTGTACAACAGCATTAAAATGACCAACTTGCCAAGTATCCATCCAGTCAGACACTCACTTTTAAAGTTCTCTTCTGTACTCTCAGTATTACTGGAAATGAGGGAGGTAATCTCCAAATCACATATGCATTTCTTAGGATATTCCCCAAGGAGGACAAATTGAGTATCATCACCTAAAGTTCATAAAGAGAGATTTAAGGCAATACAGATTAAATCAGTTCACAAAGTTCGAGCAGAATATTTGCAGCACAGATGGGATTTCACCCGAATTTCTTGAGTTCTCATCCAAAATATCATCTCTCCATTTTATTTTAATGATTTCATGTCTGGATTAAAAACTCCATTAAACAAAAGTTTTTGTCTTTTTAATCACATGATGACACACTGGAACCTTCCGCTAACAGCTTTAGGAAAAAAATCTTATAAATTGGATGCCTTTTTTTATATAATACGGGAAGTTATATGATTTAATTCAGACAGCTACAGCCAACATTTCTCTCATGAGATATTTACATCGGGTTTGTCTTGCACACATTGTTATAGCTCTGTATAAATATGCTTCCTACCAGCAATGATGTAAAGTGTTAAAAGATGCCAAGTTATTGCTTAAAATATTGCACCAATTCCCAACATTTGTTCCCTGGAGATAGGGAAAAGTCTGGCATTACATATCACTGTCTTCCAAATATGAACATCTTGAACAAACAATCCCAGGGAAGTGCCGTGACTGTTGTGATGTCTGTAAAGCTATTATTTCAGCAGAGTAGCAATAGGAGCTCCAACTCCACAGATTAGGGTTTTATCAACCCTCTAAAGGTGAATACAAAGAAACAGGACAAACAGGGGTTTGTTTTGGCACGCTCACACCTCTGCAAGTCACTGAAAGTCAAGTAATGATGTTCCAAAACTGACTCAAAAAAGTTGAGTAATTTACAGTTTCTTTTAAAATTGGCAATTTCCTATCTTCTCTAAGGAAGAACACAGTAATTTCTTCTGAATTCTAAGTAAAAAAAAAAAATACTACTTAACACTGTAATACATTTCATGTTGCTAAAACTAAGTGTCATAAAAGTGGATGAGTGCAATCTGATTTATAATTTTTAGCTAATTAGCTATTTTTTAGCCATCTAATGAAATGACACAAAGAAAAATTGTGGCAAAAATCTGGCCATTTACACAAAATGTGGGGTTAATGTTGATGTGAATTTTATTTATGTTGCTTAATTTCTGCTTTTGCCTAAGGAAACAAAACAAACAAACAACATACCCTACATCTCAGAAAAAGAAAGTCATTACAAACAACAAGAAGAAAAAGTCTTCCTTGTCACAGGCAATTTGGCATCAAATGAAATTGTAACAATTAACATAAAGGGTATTGTCTTCAAATAGAATAGACATATTGGTTTTTCAAAAGGCTTGGTCTACACAGAAAATTATTAACAGTTAAAAACAATCATATTTTAAACAAGAAAACAATTTTTAAAAAAAGTTCAAGTACCTCACTGGAGTTAATGGAAATGATCTTTTTTATATTTTCCACTGTTTCCCATTAAACTTTTAGTGACGTCTCACTTAGGAACTATTTGGTGAATTGCTTTCAAACACCACAGAAACATGTACCTTTAGATTTCACCAAGAGAAAATCTGGCAATTTGCAAATAAAGCATATTTTCCCAGCCTAAATTAAAGGATGAGGATGGCTTAAATAAAACTTTTCAAATGTTGCTTTTATGCAGACCTTAAAATTGGACAGGCTTTTCCTCCTCCATGACCTACAGAAAAAATTGCCACAGCTCTCTTGGCAAACGTGGCACTCTCTGTGATTCAGCTGTGTGACAGTGATGGCATTTCTGCATTTCCTTTGTCCTTTTTGATTAATTTATTATGTTACTAAGACAGACCTTATAGGGCCCATTTTTGATTGCTAATAAATTATTAATCATAGCCTACCAAATAATTTGAAGAAAAATTGTATCTGTCACAGTACACGTCTGTCAATTGCAGACAGCACTTGAACAGAAATATTTTCTCTCCCAAATAGCATATCTAACATTCCCACAATTTCTTTCAAAACTCATGCATTAACCCACTCCTGAAACAGAAATGCCATGTAACGGAAACATAAAACTGATTAAGAAATGCCTTGAATTGTTCCATGCAGAGTTCTGTGGAGCTGTGAACACACGTAGGCTCTGTCATTTAACTGCTCCGTCTGTGTCCCCAGGACTGGCCACTGTCCTCAGGCTGGGCTGCTGAAAGGGCAGGTTTTCCTTGGGTGCCACACACCAGCACGGGCCTGCTCCGTCAGAGCCTTCCTAATACCCATGCAATTAGTTCACACAGACTAATAGAGAGCAACATCCTTATGCCAGAATAACTAGAGTTTGTTTTCACTCTAGCAGGTGCTCAATTTAGCCAGTTAGGGCTTCTAGAAATTGGGATAGTTTTGATCCACAGGCTATGTTATAAATACAGGAGCTTAATCATTGACCTGGACACAGAGCTGTTACTTTAAGACAACAGCAATGCTATTATTACAAGAATGAAAAATAGAAATTAGTAATAAAACAATGGAGAACATCATGATTTTCCCACAGTGAATTTTATGACTTCTCATTATGGGATTATGCAGAGGAGTAAAAGATGAAATTGTAACATTTTAACATTTTATGTTCTTAATATTCCAACATTAAGTACAGGGGCACAGATACAGCAGAAACACCACTGACATTGGCACAGTTCTTAGGTCAGTTTGTGCTTCAGTTAAGCATCAAGGTATTTTTAGAATGAATAGAAATGTGCCATAAGCATCTTTTGATTGATTAAAACTTCATAGCTATAAGTTTTTCTAGTTACAAATACTTCTTATTTTCAAAAATGAAATTTTAAACAGAAATTGTTGGCATCAGTTTTACCTCATTTCTTCAATATAGCTCTGCAGAAAATTTTTACTGCTGGGGCTATTGATCAGGGTTTTCTTTATAAGTTCATAGGCTTGAAAAGAGCTTTTTACAGCATAGCAGAAAATATAAAAATACATGACATGGAAAGCAACCAGGAGTAATGGTAACAACTTTGACATCTTTTTCCAGACAGGTGTTTCTTCTCTATACGTTAGGATTGCAAGTTTTGATGGTGTGTATAGTAAGATCAATCAGCTTCCCAAGGGTTAGAGCTAACAAGGAAGCAGTTGCCATGGGGAAACTGTGATGCCGTTTGTCTGTCTGCATGCTGCCTGGGGCCTCTGCAGCAGAAAGAGTCCTGCAGCGCATGTGGCTTTCAGGGGGTTGGACTGAGGTAGCCCCAGAGTAGCTTCCCAATGATCCTGGCTGGGGAAGTGGTGGGATGTCAGGACAAGATATCCTGTTGTCAGCACAGCAATAGCTCACAACCGCAGCTCTTATTAAAGAGCACTGCTGAATTGCTGAAAACTGAGCATGTTGCTTGCTCTGGCAAAAAGTCAATGAGTGAAAGTAAAACTGCACACACACCCCCTTCTATTGTTCTGTTTGGAAACCTTCCATTGCTTAACAACCCTTTTCAAGGAAAGGTAAGAAATGATGAAAATAATATCCTTATCTAAGGATTTGATAACACTCATTTATACCTCACCTCAAAATATCTACTGCAAAAACCGAGGTGAAAATTTCTTTTGTGAGATCTTTAGTTCTGCAATCATTATCACAATAGCTTTCAGCCCACCCACCTGGAATTCCTGAAAGAACTACCAGTAGTTTAGGCTGAAAACCCTTTTTACAGAGATCATTATAACTTACATATTAATGAACTAATTTAATAGAATTATTCTACACAGTAAGTCATACCACAGCTAACAGTCATATCAAAAGGGCTAACTTCTGTGTCTCTGATTATTTTGCAAAATCCTTAATCTGTGCCTGACAGATTCACTGTAATTTTGCTTCTCCGGGGAAACCTTTATCTCCTGTACAAGTTCAGACTCCCCATTTTCATTATCTGTACAATGTGTTGACATATGATATAACCAGCAACCGCACAGAATAGCAGCCCTGAATGGCGGGAGAACGTCTCCCTGTTTATATTACATGAAGGTTGATTTGATGGGCTGCAGCAATTGCCTCCGAGAGCAGACATAAGAGCAGCCTGACTCTTTCAAGTTGACACTTTGCAAATACCATGCAGGCCTTGCCATCGCCGCATGCTTTGTATCAGTTGCACCAAGAGATACAGTAAATGTCACTCCTTAAAACTGCACATTACTAAATTAGTCCTGGTGTCAATTGTTATCTGGCAGCGGTCAGTTGCCAAGACAGCATTGTATTTTCAAGGGCTTGCTGTTTTGCAGTGAAAAAGCACAGGCCTGAGAGGTCTGAGCGACTACAGACGCGGGCGGCTGGAACACGTGAGGATTGCCAAGCGGCGCTATTTCCTTTTGTGCTGCCTAATAAGGCAACTCGTGTCATTCCCTGGGTGCCTGCTTACAAACAGAGAACCAAATTTGTCCCTCTGTTGTACTCTTCTGTAAGCACCACTGAGTGTAACCAGTGGCAGAACCTGGTCCAAAGGGCACAACTGGGAAAGCAAATATAGTGTGACACAGCCCAGACAGAAGACATACCTTTCCTGATGAGGAGATTACTGTGGAGTGCTAAAGGCCCACCTCTGTTCTCTAAAGCAAAAAGTGTGTTACAACTTAGGGGTTTCTTATTCTTCTGCACTTCAACTGTTGCAGAAAATAAACTTGTCTAGGAGACATGCACAAAAGCCTGGCTTATTTTATATTTCACGTATACAATAATTTTTTAAGGAGGTCATAGAAAAAATATCACTGCCCATCTTTGAATGTTATTTTCATATCATTTCCTTTCTGATCATAAAAACAGTCCATACAACAAGGAAAGCAAAAAAAGTACTGCTTCAAATGATTAGTGTCACTAGAGAAAATTTCTGTTTATGTTTAATTAAATTAAAATTAGTTCAGAGTTACATATAATTTCTTTTTCTCCATGCTGAATCTTATTTTCTTCACTACATCACCCTTCTCCCACATTATGGTTATCTATGGCTTCAACTTTATGACCAAAGTTAGCTGATTTACAAGACAGCTTCAGAAGGCTTGCCCTCGTGCCTTGTCTTCATTAAACATTTTTACAAGAATGTAGAAACAGTCATAGACACAGATTCAGGCCCCTCACCTTCAGCATGGTGTAAAATACCTCTTGCAGGCCAGTGTAGGATAATCTTTTTCCTGTATTAGGTCTCAGTCTTTATACTTGCAATTAGGATACAGTCCTCAAACTATGAAGTTTATAGATTTGTAAAGATATATTCAAACCCTATCTTTAGTGCTGGGAGTGGGGAGCTGTGTTTTCTGTAAAAGCCTAGCCTTGGAAAGAATCTTAGAGGTGACTTAACAGCCAAATAGGAAATCACAGCTGTATAATTTCACTGTCTCTGATTTAGACAGAAGATACTGGGTCTTAGAAATTCAAAGCCTCTCTTTAGCCACAGACCCTGTTCTGATGTCCTCTCCCAGTTTCCCCACTCTCATATACCCTTAACATCTGTTTCACACAGTAGAGCTGTTGTTAGCAGTGTGCACAGATATTCACATTCAGATCTGGCTTGTGGGTCTGGACCTCATATGATTGTAAAATAGACCTCCACTATAAGTCATGTTCATTTTCCTGCCGTAGCAAACAGGAGCAAAAGGCTGGACAAGGAAAAAATTTTCTGGGCTGGGAGAGTGGACCGGTTGCAATGTAAAGGTACACTAGAGCTCAAGCAGGCAATAGGGAATACAGTATTGTCATAGAATCACCTCAAGACAGGCTGTGATACTCGACAGAATAACGGGGGCAACCTCAGAGCAGCACATTCCCACATTCCACCTGGATGCTGCAGGCAGCTGGTTCTAGAGTCCTGAAATATTGGCCTTCTGGAGGGGATTATTGTTTGCTTGGTGTCCAGCAAAGACAACAAAGACATATAAATGCTATTTCTCTCTTATATGTTGTAAATCTGAGTTTCCTGATGCCAAATGAGATGCTCTGAATATACATCAGTGCAACTGAGGGAACGCAATGAAGGGAAAATGTCCCACAGGTAGGTAACTTTTTTCCAAGAGTGTCAGAAGATAGGTAATTAAATATCTGACCTAAACAATAATATCTTGTGCGACATTTATGAAAGATAGAGAACCTTTTGCAGAATAAAACATCAGAGTGTTACAAATCTTCAGAGACACCCACTGCCTTCTTCCTGGAACTGTTCCTGCTGCTTTATCTCTGTGCTAGGATTTGTGACTGATACTTGCTAGGGTGCCAAACCTATCATGGGGATACCCCTGTCAGGGAGAAGAAATTGAATTAATGGTGTTATGAGAACTTGTGCTAAGATACGGATGTCCTAAACAAAGGGAGACTTCAAGAGTATAGACAGGCAAATGTCTTCGTCTAACTACACTACCATTCACTTTCTCTCCAGACACGTTCTCTTATATGTATTTTCAAGTAATAATACTTTGTAACACTACAAAGTTTTTATTTTCTTTTGCAACTATATTTAATTTTAAAAAGACTAAAGGAAATAATTTGATTGTAAATACGCTGAAGGACATGTCTGCCATAAGTTCCTACTGACTAAATTTCCTGAAGTTGTCGGAGTTCTCTGAGCTTGTATTGTACATAAATAGCGAAGGGAGAGAAGGGCTTTACCTACTGTTGTTGAACATAAGAAAGTTTTGTAATAGCCATTAGTGAGCAATAGGACATTATTCCTTCTTACTTCTTCTTAAAAGAGAGTAGCATGGCCCTGTTATTATGGCACAGAGCTGGGATGGAAACACTACTCCAAACTTCTGTACCTTTATTAGCAAGATGCATGTATTTTTTTTCCTCATAATCTTTCAAGCAGTACAAAGAATAAATGTGGAGAGAAAAAAACCCACCTCTCACAGATATAGCTTTTCAGAAAGTTTCAACATATCTGTATTAAAACACGGACTGAATTTCCAGTGTAGCATTTTGAATCTCAGCACAAAGAGACAGGTGAGAAGGAGGGGTCCCCTGTTCCCTTTTGGGAAAGGTCAGTCCTGATCCCATTAATTTCACGCCAAAAATGTAAAACTACATTACAAGCTTTTAGAACGTCATAAAAATTCAGAGATCTGTAAAGAAGACTATAAATTGTATTTCAGCAAGTTTGTCCTGCTCTTATCCTAAGCCTCAAGAAAACTTGATTCATAATTAATATTTGCTTAATAGGAACGTTTATTAAAGGATTTAAAAGCAAAACTTAAGATTATTAAAATATATGGTTTTCTATCATGCCTGTGAGGTGATACCAGTCTAACTTCATAATGAGGAAAAAGGTGTGAACACAGGGGTTAAAATACTCATGCCAAGCCAGAAACTAGCACTTAGTGGTAGATCTTGGAATATAAACCAGACCTTTCAACAGCCAGCACTTTGCTTTTGCCACATATTCACTCTTACATGTACTAGGTGGCCAAAATAGAAGGTGATGTTTCTCACTGCTTAATTCAGTAGTCACTGGAGTGGCAGGGAGTAAAGCAGAACTGCCTCTAGTGGGCCAGATTCCTTGTCAAGCCAGTTGAAACCCATTTACTCATAGATGTTATTCTTAATTCATCCTGATGCAGCTAATAGAAGAATCAGACACAGTTAGGATAAGAATATTTCAAATAAACTTTTCAAGTAACTATAAACCAACTTTACATCTCATATATAGGGATTCAATGACTTTGAGGGATGAGAAAGGGTTGACTCTTCTGGATTTTTTTTGGCAAAATTTCAGACATTTTGGTTTGTTTCTTCAGCTACACAACTTAAATCACACCCAGTTTGGTTTTACAATTCTCAGCCAATAGTGATACAAAGTTTTGTTACACTTTCCCAGTTTCCCTCCTGACATCTGATATCATTAAATTAAAAAAACAATATCCCATTTCCCTTTTCAATTATTTTTGTCCCGCCTAGTGCTATGAAAGAATAGAACATGCAAACCCAGGCTCAGCATTAGAAATCTACATCCTATTTAGGAATATGCATTAAACCAGGATGCCAAAACACACAAGCAGTAGGAACAGGGAGCAAGGCAACTCCTGCATTGCCAAAATACACATAGAAGCATGCCATTCATGCATGATTCATTCATCATTACCAATACACACATACAAACATACAGAGAACTAGCCCTCTTCATTTTAAATGATGCTTTTCTACCAAATTCTTGCACAGATCTGTGCTGCAAATGTGTACCGAAGCAGGCATGTTTCTTTCATAAGAAGCTTTTGTACACATTGGGAGTGTGTACAAGACTACTTCCATGAACATGCAGTTTGGTTTATTTTAATAACCTTTCAGGGTGCAGACACTGATTCAGTGGTCAGTAACAGAAAGCCACAGTGACAATGGAGAATATGAAATTGTCCAATATGGACATCTCCGTACATCAAGAAAAAATAAGATTCACAGTTCCCAGTGCTTCTTCCTATTCATATTTGGAAGATATCATGAAGCAAATCCTTCTTTTTTCTTCAATACTTCTCATTTTTATTTATTTTCATGATGGATCCGAGAGTAAGTAATCTCTTACTCTGTAACCCTCTCAAGTAACCACTCAGATACTGGTAATCTAATCCACTATTTTCATGATTTTTCATCTATTCCAAATGAATGTTATCTAAATCCACTAGATAAACAAACCAAATAAATTCTATTTTAGGTCACACTACCTAAATCCTGCCATAATTTCAATTCTATTGAGTCATTGGTAATGTAGATCTTAAAATACCTTTTGGAAGGTAACAAGTGTTACTTCTATGTTTCCTCTGCTAGCCTCACAGAAGTTCGTTCCTCAGAGTTGAACAATGGCTCTATCTCTGACTGCACATAATTTATATGTGTCTCATAAGTATGCATTTGAGAAGATTTAGGTTTCCTTTATGCAGTTGCATTTAGTCTATGGATTGTTTTGCCATATTTGGAAAAAAAAATTAGAAAAATGTCAGAATGCTTCTAGGAATTTCCCTTCTCCTTGCCTGCCTTCCTCCCTGTCTTTTCACTTTCTTTTTTCACTTGAAAGGTGGCTTTTAACTGCCAAAGTCGCAGAATCTTACTCAAAGGATGAATACTCATGAGAAAGTAGACAGAGGAATGATAGAAGTCTCTCTGGCCTAATCCTGCTTCACTTCTGAACCTCTTCTGTTATGATGTTCTCATGGTTTAGGAATGGTTCCCCCAGGTAGTGCTCCCACTGAAACAACCCAGATCATGTACTGGTCTCTCACTTCCCCCCCCCAGCCCCTTTGGCAGCATGGAGAGGAGAACTGGCACAAAAAGTTAAAGATCCTGAACAGGGATAATAACAATTTACTGGAAACAGCAATGAGATAAGAAAATAAACAGTAACAACAACAATACTAATAATAGAATGCAATGTTATACAAGAAAGAAAACTAACGCACTGAAAGCAATTTAGCAGTAACACAAAACCAACATTCATAAGAATTTTTTTGCAACACAAGGTTTCATGTAATATAATTTTGAAAGATATTCCTTTTAGAAGGTTCAAAACACACGAAAAATGTGAAATTTACTCAAAGGACTGATTTTATATCCAAAAGGTACCATTCAAAAAGCTTTCATATGCTCCATTTTATTGTTTAAACTTGTAAAAAGGGAGGAATTTGAATCTAAGGAATTATAACTGTTCTGAAAAAAGAAGTCTGTTAGGAGACTATTTCCTTTATGTACTAAACTGCTTTAGACACTTCAAAGAATTTTAAGTTGTATATCAAGAACTGCCCAAAGATAAATTAAGATGATTCAAATTTTACTTTATCTCTGGCCAGAACAGTCCCCTCAGATCCTCAAGTCATTTAAAGTGATTTCTGGAGTCTATTTCTGTTACGCAGGCGATATTTTTCCATTTTTACATGGAACAGTTTGAAAAAAAGAGTAATCATGTCTCAACCACTCTGTCACCGGTAATTGTCTCATTTCTTTCTGGTTTGTTTGAGGGAGTTGTGGATTTTTTTAATTGCTGTCATTGTTAACATAATTTTTTTTAAATCTCCCTAAATTTCAGAGATTAAAGACCAATTAGTAATGCTTTTCTATAAGTTAGAGAAAAACTTTGAATATGTATCAATTAATGCTTTGCAAGTTCACAGTCTCATTTCACAGTACATCCAAGTAAAAATTGTAGACTAAAATTAGACAAGTATTACAGGTATTCAAACTGCAAAAGGCACAGTATTAAAAACTACACCCAGTCTGGTGGGTTAACTTTGGCTAAGAGCTAAACTCTCCATCAGCCACTTGCCCACTTCCCACCTCACCTCTCACATCAGGACCAGGGAAAAAATTGAAAGAAGAGGAGGCACCTGGGTTGAGACAAAAACAGGGAGATTGCTTACTGGTTACTGTTGTGGTAAAACAGACATGACTTGAGGAAAATTTAGTGGTGGACTTGGCAGAGCTACATTAATGCCTGGACAGGATGATCCTAGATGTCATTTCCAAACTAAAATATTCTATGATTCTGTTTTCCCAGTAGGGGCTGATGGGATCAGCTGTGTCCTCTGGTGGGGCCATTGGAGCTGGCTGGAACTAGCTGGAACCAGCTGTGTCTGGCATGTGTCACTCCTGACCTCTCGTCATAGACACCCCTGTGGTCTCAAGCACACAGAAATTCAGCCTTTTCTCTGAGAAGAATCTGCTCTTCTGTGATTTAAGAACTCAACAGAGATGGTTCAACGCCACTGCTGTTGGCTACCCACAGATTAGTCACCATCATTTTCCCTTTTTGCTTATAGATATGTGTCTGCATTTTTAAAGTCGATATTGTTTGCATTTATTCCTACAACAGTTGTTTTGACTGCACGGCTAGAATTGGGTCCTTATTCAGGAAAATATAACTACTTCAGAATGGCAGGTATGTGTTTAAGCACACTCAAAAATCTAACTGAAATCATGAGGTACAGCCATGTGTTCTGATGTTGATATGGGTCACTGGTTAAGGGAAGTTTGTCCTACTGGTCTAGTAGCCTAGCTAATAATCCTATTGCTGATTGAAACTGAAAATAAAGAGGTCCTTTGTCCAGGTGGCTTATGCATCTAAGTTTTCTTCTTTCAACAGAGTTTTAGAATGTCTCAAGAGGCAAAATCTTCCTCATTTCTCTCATAAGTGAAATTTTTCTGGCATATAAGGGTATAATAACCACACTTTAACCTTACACAATGCAGAGTTAGCACCATATCAAAAAAAAGATTGCTGTGAAGAGCTATAATTTTATTCTTATCACTACCATTAAGGCACAAAAACTGAGTCTAAATGTGCTCATCAAGGGGCCACTCTAATTATTAGACCTATAACCTTTGAGAAGGAAAGAAAGAAGGTAACAGAGCAGCATTGATTTGTGACGATCCAAACCACACAATGGCATTTAGCACGGTCATTACCATAGGCAGACCTGCAGTGCTTGAAATGACTTTCTACTAGACCAACAGTGAAGGGAAACTGTGAGCCATCTAAGCCTGAAGGAAATGGATAGAAAATGAGAAAATCAAGGAGAAATAAGATCAGTAAGGATGTATTATTACTCTTTGGTGCAAATGGTTACTCCTATTGACATTCATGGAAGATGCACGAGTATGCATGTCCATGAATTAAGGTGCAAAAAATTTCTGGGCCTAATTACATAGAATCACAGAATTGTTAGGGTTGAAAAGTACCTCTGGAGACCTTTAGAGCAGATTGCACAGGATAATGTCCTGGTGTGTTTTGACTATCTCCAGAGAAAGACACTTCACAGCCTCTCTGGGCAGCATGTTCCACTGCTATAAGCCTCACAGTAAAGCTCATCCTCATATTCAGATAAATCTTCCTGTGCAACAGTTTGCATCAGTTGCCCTTTGTTCTGACTCAGCATCATAGAAGAGAGTCTTGCCCATCCTCTTGACACTCACCCTTAAATATTTGTATGCATTGATAAAATCCCCTCTCCGTCATGTCTTCTCCAGGCTAAACAGACAGTCTTAGCCTTGCCTCATAAGACAGATGCTCCAGTCCACTCATCATCTTCACAGCCCTTCTCTGGACCTTCTGCAGTAGATTTTTTTCTTTCTTGAACTGGGAATCCCAGAACTGTACACAGCACTCCAGATATGGCCTCACCAGGGCTGAGTAGAGGGGCAGGATCACCTCCTGTGACCTACTGGCAATGGTTTTCCCAATGTACCTCAGGATGCCTTTGGTCTTCTTGGCCACAAGGACACACTGCAGGCTCATGGACAGCCTGTTGTCCAGCATGACCCCCAGGAACTTCTCCGCAGTGCTGCTTCCCAGCAGTTTAGCCGCATCCTGTACTGGAGGCTGGAGTTTTTCCTCCCCAGGTGCAGGACCTTGCATTTGCCTTTGCTGAACTTCATCAGTTCCTCTCCACACAACTCTGCGTCCTGTCCAGGTCATGCTGAATGGTAGCACAGCCCTCTTGTGTATTAGCCACTCGTTCTAGCTTTGTATCATCAGCAAATTTGCTGAGGATGTACTCTGTCCCTGCTTCCAAAGGACCTACACTGACACCTGGGGAACACTGTTAGCTGCAGGCCTCCAACTATGCTCTGCATCTCAGGCCGCAACCCTCTGAGCTCTGCCACTCACTACACCTCACTGTCCATTCACCTAAGGCATATTTCCTGAGCTTACCTATGAGGATGTTATGGGAGACAATATCAAAAGCCTTGCTGTAGTCAAGAACAGCTTTCTCTGTGCTTCCCTCATCTACCCAGCCAGGCATTCCATCACAGAATGCTATCAGATTGGTTAAGCATGATTTCCCTTCATGAATCCATGTTGACTACTCCTGATGACCTTCTTTTCCTCCACGTGCTCAGAGATGCCATCCAAAAGCTTAGAAATTACATCCAGGCTGAAGGTGAGGCTGACTGGCTTGTAGTTTCCTGGGTCCTCCTTTTGACCCTTTTTGAAGATTGGAGTGACATTGGTTTTCCTCCTTTCCTCAGGTATTTCTGCTCTTCTCCATGACCTTTTAAAGATGGTGGAGAGTGGCTTAGCAATAACATCTGCCAGCTCTTTTCAGCATTCATGGGTGCAACCCATTATGGCCCATGGATTTGTGGGTGTCAGTTTTGTCTAAATGACTTCTAATTTGATCCTCCTAGATCAAGGGAAATGCTTCCTTTTCTCCAGACTTTCTCTCCTACCACCAAGGTCTGGGATTCCTGAGGACTGGCCTTAGGACTAAAGACTGAAGCAAAGAAGATATTTGGTAACCACGCCTTCTCTGTATCACTTGTCACCAGGGTATCCACCTCGTTCAGCACCAGGCCCACATTCTCCCTAGTCTTCCCTTTGCTTCTAATGTACTTAATGAAGCCCTTCTTGTCGTCCTTGACTTCCCCTGACAGATTTAATTCTTAATGGACCTTAACCTTCCTTGTTGCATCCTTTCATACTCTGACAATATTCCTATGCGCTTCCCAAGTGGTCTGTCCCTTTCCCCATGTTCTACATAAACTTCTTTATTCTATCTGAGTTTTGCCAGAAGCTCCTCGTGCACCTATGCAGTTCACCTGCTCCCTTCACTTGATTTCTTACTCATAAGAGATGCACCTTGCACTTGGAGGACGTGATGCTTGAATATTGCCAACTTTCTTGGGTCCTTATTCTCTTTGGGACTTTATCCTGTGATACTTTATCAAGCAGTTTCCTGAAGAGGCTGAAGTCTGCTCTCCTGAAGTCCAGGATAGTGAGCTCGCTGTATGCCCTCTTTGCTGCCATAAGGACCTCAAACTCCACCAAGGCTTCCCTCGAGCTTCAAATTGCCCACCAACCACTCCTTGTTGGTCAGAATAGGGTCTAGCATACCACATCTCCTTTTTAGCTTTTCTATGACTTGGAGAAGGACATTTTCATCAACACATTCCAGAGACCTCCTGGCTTGCTTTTTCCCTGCTGAGCTGTCCCTCCGACAGGGTGGTTGAAGTTCCCATAAGATATCAGGGTGTTGAAGTTCCCATAAGAACTGGTGCTTGTGAATGTGAGGCTGCTTCTATCTGTCTGCACAGGGCTGCCACCAATACTTCAGAAGCTTTTAAGTTCTACATCAGTGAACATTTACCACAGGAATACGGAAGTGACCACAGGCCTCCCCTAACAGCACAGCTACTTAGGGCACACATTCCCTGAGACTCCCACTGCAGTTTGAGTCACCATTGCATTATGTCTTAATCATGAAACATCCCTTTCACATTGCATTGATGTGGCAGTCTGTGAACTGAGTAGAATAAGGGACATAAATCAGATTTATCTGATTAAAGGAGTTGTAGATAGTTCAAGTTTTTAGATGTATACCATTTCTTTCAAATGTATACCACTTAAATATATACCACTTCTTCTCCCGTCCTAAAGGGAGAATCCAAAATAAACTTGAGGACTTGTACTGCAAAGTATTTCTCACTGTTTTGATTAAAGAGGGAGCACAAAGAGACTGCCTCTGTTGTAGATCCATATGTTTTGTCAGATTAATATCAGAATTTAAAACAATCAAATATGTCTCATATGACACTAAGGGATCTTACGACTTCAGATAACTGCTCTGAGCTCTAATCACTTATATTTTACTGCCACAAGAAATGTCACAGCTATGCTACTTTTATAATGGGAAACAATTTTTTATTCTTCTATGGTGTTCCTACTTTAAAATAACTATATTTTTAAAGTAATTTTCAAATTCCCAAAGAAAGTAATGATCCAGGAGAGGCCAAGCATGATAGAAATCTCATTTAAAGGTGATTATTTGGGAATATTGTATTAGTGAAGACAAAAATTATTAGTTACTGAAAAATAATTAGCTAGTGAAAAGGAAAGAAATTTGCTAAGCAAGAGCAGTTACATGGAAGGGGAAATAAATGCAAAATTAATAACGTCTTAAAGACCTCAAAGTGGAGAGGACAATAAAAAAGGGATAGATTAATAGCGGTCTGGTAGTACATATCTCTCCAACCATTTCTATCTATAGTTTTTCATACATTCCTTATTTAGGCTTCAGTCCCACAGATAGATGTGAGAATTAAAGTTGACTCAACATGAATGCATTTATGTTTATACTTCATTACGGCTTCAGGATCTGAAGAAGTGGGAGTGACCTACTTCTCTCTGTTTGTAAATAGTTGAGGTTTGTGAGTGGTAAGACTCAAAGGGAAAATATATGTTTACATGGATGGCAAGAGTCTAGAGCCAGGACAACGAATGCAATTATTGAAATCATAGCTAATTAGTTCTTCAGAGCCTTATATAATCTTTAAAATTTATTAAAAGGCCTTAATATAGCATGTACTATATTCTGTCTGTAATTGTCTTGGAGTGTACTTAGAAGCAATTGCTTTCAAAAACAGAAGTTTTGGTCAAATGACTCGATGCCTGATTCAGTATTATAATTTTAGTGATCTAATCACTTACAGTACTTTTACCCGTGCTTTAAAAGGTGCTAAGACCTTGCAATTACCACTGAAGTCAGAAGACTCAGTATTTGGAGATTCCACACTATATCAAACAGAACAAATGCTAAGAAATGATACATGCAAAACCCAGGATTGTATTCATTGTGTATGGAAAAAAACCAAGCTCAGCTGGGGAATATCTTAGTGGGTTATCCATATTCCAATGTGTTGTAAACCTTCCTTGTGCTTGGGAGAGGAGTTGGCAGTATACTGTATCTGAATAACTTGTTTCTGAACGCTGCAAATCAAATGCAGAAATTATGTCCTAAGCTAAAATCCTAACATCCCTTGTATCAGCTGCCCCATTTACACTTTTTCTGTTTTCTCCCAGAGCCGGGAAAACAGTCCTTCCTTGTCGTGTTGTCTCACCACCTCCAAGATGTTCAACTTAGCAGGCAGGTGATGTAAAGGAGAGAATGAAGAGAGTGGGAGTCCAAGCATGTGTTAACACTGTGTGTAGCTATAGATCTGACACATTCCCTCCCAGAATTTCTCCACTTACCCACACTCTTCTCTAGGTATGTTGAAATCCACACTGCTTTAACATAGGGAAGTACAGATGAAAAATACAATTATATTCCCAGCTTCACAGCCTCGAGTGAAAATACTGTCTTTTGGAAGGGTGTTTGCTAGGCAGAATCCTCCTTTGAACTCTCATGTATACATATACTTGCTTGCAGTCAGGCTCTTTGCCTTCAGGACTGATCAAAACCATACTTTTTTAGTATAAAAGGCAAGAAATGCGCTGGAAACAGGTAGCAAAATTTATACCTTTGCCATCAAATTTGCATTAGAAGTCATACCTCTTGAAGTGCTGTGCCACCACTCAGTGTTATTGGTGTTTTGTAGATAGGTTTAACTTTGAGAAATCAGCATGTCCCTGAGATTTTACACATCACTTCCCTTAATATTAATTCTGAGTTCTTCTGACAATGAGAACTAAGAGTGGAAGATCTTTCTGTTTATGTTTCAAAATAGTCAGATTTTCAGAGATGTACAGACTTTATTTCAAGGCCACATTTTTATATTTAAAGCTAAAAAAAAGTTTCCTAGATGGGATCTTAAGTTTTTATCCCCTTACAGAAGTCAAATTCTTCCCATGTCCTCCCACGCATAGTCTTCTTCACACCCACATGGGTATGTGACATGTACCCACACTCACTCGGCTTAGCAGTGCCACCATGTACCCTATTACCTCCTTCAATTTATACATTTTTAACATTTTTTGCACCTTCACAGAAGGACTTGACTGTTTTCAAACACCAAAATAGCTTTAATGTAGTGGTTTAGTGTGCATTCTCATTACCATTTGTCTGCAATGCAGGGCATTTCCCCTTGACCCAGATACAAAAGAAACATAATCTAAAAAAATAAAATGAAATAATTTTTATTTATGAAGCAGAATTGTAAGCTTGTCTGGATGTTATCTAATGAATATATTTCTAAACTCATACTTATCTTTTTGTTGGCACTTCTAGCTGTATCCTTGGTACTTCTGCACTGGACAGATTCATTTATATTTCTCTGAAGATTCAAATGCTGCCCTGAAGTTCAGAGTGGCATATCACAAGAGATACTGTGTGATTTTTTTCCATAATCCTTTTGTTTAAAGCAGACTCCTTACAAGACCTGATGGCCTCCATGATTCTTGACTGATGAGTATTTGTACCCTAATATTTTAATTCACCAACTGCATGTTCTACCGTTTATATTTTGTACCAGTAGTAAGAAAGGTGAAAATGCTCAAAGGTGCATGAGGTTTTATATGTTGCTCTGTTTAATGAAGCAGGCAGTTCTTATGTATATCACCTTATCAAGCTGAAGTGACCGAGTGCATGTTGCAGTGACTTCAAGGATACGGAAATTACTCATTTGAATGTATGTCAGCTGTGCTCCCTGATCTCTGAGGAAATACTGAAGAAAATATAAATATGCCTGCAGTGTCTGATGTCAGCCATGATCTGCTCTCCCTGATTTAGACTTCTATATTTCTTTTGAATTCACACTGCATTAACCATATGTGAGGAGTGCATTATGTGAGGATTTAGGTGTTGCTTATCCTTCTTTTTTTAGCAGTACAGTAATCCAGTATTTTATAGCACTAGTTTCTCTACTTCATTGTGATTGTTCCAATTCACGCAGATGTGGAAAGGTGAGTAACTGGTCAGTGCCTGTACTGATATTTGCTACTCAGAACACAGACTCGACATATTTCTTAAGAAAATGAGGGCAGTAATAGGATATACCAGGGTCTCCCCATTGAGAGAAGAAAATCAGAATGAATTAGGGCATTATGCAATTAGACAAGTTACAAGAAATAATTTCAAGATTCTTTTATCAATTATTTTTCCCTCCTTCTCAGGGAAAATAATTGTTTTATAGAAACTACTTTCATTATATTTCTTGCTAGATTGAGTGCACTTGTAGATTTGCAGTAAAGCAGCAGTGGACAACAAAGTTCTGAAGCAGAGCTGACTTTAATATTATTGAGAGAATATACTCTGTGTACATGTGGATCTACTCAAGTACTTCTTGAAATTCACCAGTCTTTCATTTTCACTAAGAAAAAGGAGGTGGCAAAAATTACGACTATTTAAACAATTCCATTTCTGTGTGGTTCTATGAGGGTTTCTTATTTATCTACTTTAAATATTTTTTTTATTTTTCATGGTACAAAAAGAGAAGCTAAAATAAAATAGAAGTATTTTAATGTTATTTAAACAGAAGGCTTTTAAAGAAATAACAGCTTGTACTATTTATTTTAAAAAGAAATTAGAAATCATCAGGTTTTGCACTGATTCTGCACACAGAAAATTTTGAAATCATTGGATATGGCATTTCTACTCCTGGTACTGGATTTGTAATGAATTTCAGCTTGATTCTGCTTTTGTTGCTGCTGACCACAGAGGGCTATGTTGACCTCAATCTAATCCCCTTTAGCAAATTATTCCACTGCAATATTTCTCCCTTTAGTTTGGTAAATTCGGGTTCCTGCTCATTACTGTTCAGTTATCCTTTTGGCTGAGAATTACATAGAAATTTAGAGCACAAGACTCTTTTAATTCTTTTTTTCCTCTTTCCAGTCAGATGGCTGCCTTAAAGCAATCTGTTTTGATGAAAAACAGGGCTTCTTTTAAGATATGAGCTTTTCTTTTTTTCCACTGCCATAATTTTTGATGGCACCTGGGGTAGGGAGGCCTGTTGCCTGCAAGAAGGAATGTTATATATGTGGTGCTTGGGAGAGAGGCAGCACGTGGGAATGGAATGTGGAAAATTGTCTTGTCTTGCTTTTCCTTTTCCCATTTACTTTGGCCTGTTTGTGCCTACAGTCCTTTTCCTCTCTCAGTTGTTTAGTGGGGTTTGCGTTTTTTCTTTCTTTTTTTCTTTCTTTCTTTATGACTTTTTAGAGGAACTTTGAGGAAAGTTAGCTCAATTTATGCTAGTAATTATCCCAGAGGGGTAGGGACTAATTGGTGTAATTATTACTTGAGGTCATGTGGGGAGATTTAAAGCCTGAGGCTGGCTATAAAGGAGCAGGTTAAAAATTAGCTTTCTTGAATTTGAGAGGCAGTTGATAAATCCTGGTGTTGCAATGTTCTTATCTGCTAGGGGAGAATCTGATAGAACAGATGGAGCAAATGGAACAGAAATATGTTTCTATTTCTATTTACCTGATTTTTCAATTGGAAAATAGTTTAATAAGACATGGTTGCAATGAGATTCTACTTTGTTTAGAGAAATCGTTTTTAAGAGTAAGACTGCCTCATGAGAACACCAATATAGAGAAGTAATGAAAGGTCTAATTCCTACCATCACAATAACAAGGTGATTTGGCTCACTTAAACAGAACAAACTGTAAAATCAGGATCAAATCCAGAAACAGGTAATAAAAGTAATCTCAATGTCCAAAATAGGAATCAGTAGTTACTGAAGTGACAATTCAGTCATTCATGTAAGATATTTGCTAGAGTTCAGCAGCCATGTCTAGCACTGAAGATTTACTTTGGTAAAGTTTTAATACCTTTAGGTTCTTAACCCTTTTAAAAGTCTTTGTAGAAGAAAAGTCTTTCTAGTTTTTGGCATAACGTCCAGTACAAATGAAAACCTACTTGGAGATTGCCTTGGCCATTTTATCATTAATACAAATGCTCATAGTCAACACAGACCTAAAATAAGTCCTTTGAGGGGTCCCCATTCATCTTTCAGGAGTAAAACTTGAACTAGCTCTCAAACATTAAGAAAAAAAAGAATAAAAAGAAAAAAGGGAAAGGAAAAAAGGAGGGAAAAAAGATCCATGGAAATAAAACAGGTAAGAATTGTCTTAGTTATTTCTGTTTGGACATGATTTTTCTTTCTTGTCTGGACAAGGTCTAAAGATAGGTTTACACCAGTCTTGATTAATAGGTTAAAACACATCCTGGTTTTCATGCCAGAGTTTTCGCTTGTGTTAAGTGACGGAATGCATCCTGACCTGGCAATAGGTTGTGTATGTGAAATGGGGAGGAAAATTTGTCTTCCAATTTCTAATCCCTACTGTAAATCTTGTAAGCACATGTACTCACCAGGGCGTTTTGGGGGTTTTTTATATGTCAAGAGATAGAGAGGACTTAGCTGGTACTGTCAGGTACCAGTAAATGTAGCTTAGTTTGCTGTCACCTCATTCATTAATAGCTGACTGTAATGGTGGGCAGCGGGCACGAAATTCTAATGGGAAGGCAGATTGCCTGTCTTGTCAAGGTTTAGGAAGTGAGTGAGAACTTAGTCAAAAGTGTAACAGAAAAGCTGTTATGTAGGTTATGTATAATCACCAGGCTCTGTGAGGTGTTGATGTAGATTGTACTCAAGCCTTCACCTCACATAAAATGGTGCTCACACATTTAATAAGGAGACTTGATTAAAATGGCATAAACACAAACTTCTGTAAGAAAACAGAGGTTAAAGCAGCAGGAGGCATCAGAAGCAGCCAATAGGAGACTATGGGGGTGTTTTCTAAAGGTTAGAATAAATCACTCCTGAGTAATTCTATCTTCCCCATACACATGTAAAGGATATTTTGATATTTTGACATTTCAGTTGAAACAGGAAAAAACCAAAACAACAACCAAACAAGACAACATCTGTCAGAAATGCAAGTGACAATTTCCTGTCAACAAAACACTCCCTGAATTTTTGTGCTTGGGGTCTTAGAGACTGGTGATGTTTGAAAACAGTCTCTCTCAGCATTTGAGTTGTTTGTTTTAAAGGACTTATAGAAAACTAGGCAGAAAGGGACCCGGTAGAGAGTCATCTTATCAATTCTCCTCCCTCTGTCCAACACTAAGGGCTATTCTAGTGCTATCATCCCTGAGAGGGACTTGCAAGAGCAGCTGCTACATTGAGGCAGGAGAGTCCCAACCAGAACTTTGCCACTCTCAATAAAACCACCTGAGCCTCATCTGCTGTGGTAAAGTACAAGCAGAACACATGCTCACTCCAGCCCTGGCACAAGAAGGCACAGAGCAGGAAGCACCCTGTGCCTTTGGAACAGCCCTGGGGGCAGATTTTACTGGCTGTCCCTGGGCTTGTAAAGACAAAGTGTCACCTTGACCTCTGTGTAAGAAGCTGTGCACAGGACAAATTCATAACATCTTTTTCAAAGTAATTGTTTGACTTTAATGTTTTCTAGCATGTAACCACTAAACATTCCCATAAGTAGTATTGTCCTGGTAAAGGATAATCTAGGATGTTCTCGCTTTATAAGAATTTGTTCTCTTAAACCCCCATTGTGCGCATACATATACTGAACACACACAAACACACAAGTTATTACAAAAATTTCAGTTGAAATCTCCAGCAGCTGAAAAACATTAAAAAGACCACTGGGTGTATGTGCAAGCCCTACTTAAAAGCCAAGATTACATAGCCCTGCCAGTCAGCTGAGGTTTCATTTCTCTTTATTTTAATTTGACTGTTTTTCTTCCTGTTTTCTTATTCTGGGATCAGAGTCCTGTTACCTGTTTATTACAGATTACATTGTGCCATTTCGACATTGGAAATTATATTAGTGAAAATTTGGGCCTATCCAGGGGAAGCATCAACTGAGGGTACAGTGCAGCTCTCCCTATAATTACTGTGTAATGTGGTAAGAGATTGTCTGATGCCCTGTCCTACCACTAATACAAGAGCATTTTTGGAGTGGATAATCTCCTCCTTCTCTGACAGATGTCTGGTTATTTTCAAGTGCCAGGACATCGGCAGTGAATAGGCTGCACCATCTTGGGGGTGGAGACTTCCCTTAAAACAATCCCTGTTTGGAGAAGAGAGGAGCATGCTTCTCCTTTGGCCACATAAAACACAGGTTTGCATGCTCATACTCCCAGGGAAGTTGATGACCTGTTAGTGAAAGGTAGAGGAATACAACATCACAAAGACATCTGAAGTTTCACGGATCCAATATGTTGTGCTTCTCTGAAATGGCAAGGAAACACATAAGAACAGCAGACTCAGACCACTCTGTTGTCTGTGTGATGTTTCTCCAGAAAGTATTTTGTTTTGTAGTCAGCTTTTTGGTAGGAGAAATCCCTGACTGAGCCAAACTCATCCTGGTGCATCTGATCTTTAATCTCATTAGCTCCAACCTTTCTCCAGCTGTGTCAAAGAAGACTGAATTCAAAACCAAAAAACCATTAAACCCTCAACATCTTACTCTGCTCTATTATGCAGAAGAGACTTAGATGTGCACCCTCCACCATTACACACATACCAATGGGAATACTCCCAATAGGCTTTAATACATTTTGAAATGCTAATTGTCAAATTAAATATCAAAATATTAAACATGAAATCAATAATTAATCAGGTTCTAGTGATTTTAACAGAATAAGCCCATATAGTCCAACAGCATGCCAAAATACAAAATATTCAGACACAGGTGGTCTCCATTCCAGATTTTAGTCAGATTTTACTGTTAATGTAGGTAGAAGAGCCTTGCAGAAGGATCTGTGCAATTCTGCCTTTAAACTCCTCTATGGCCTTGGAAACAATTTTGCCTGTTTCCAATCTTCAGCTGGTGTCTGTCCCATTGTATACTCAACAAGCTCTTTAAAGCACAAGTACTCTTAGAGTGACTTGAAAAAAGTATTCTTTGCCTTCCATAGGTATCTACTGATCCAGAAAGAGTGGGGGATGGACAGCCAAGCCCATGATTTAATGATTTAATGTTAGATGATCTTTGGTTTTATGATTTCTTACCATGTTACAGTTGGATAACCAAAAAGTGTATGACCTGCCAAACCTACTGGAGACGTGCTCTCAGCAACAAAAACTTTTCTCATATGGGTTACAGAGATACTAACAGTAATTTATAAGCACATAATTCTACCCATCAGAAAAATATGTTGTGATTGCCAGCATAGTGTGACCTGCCACACAAAAAATGCTGGTTGGACTGAAGAACAGAGTGCACAGTAGCCTCAAAGTTAGTAAATTTCCAGAGAAAATTTAATTGTGTAAGGTTTAGATGAAAAGCCCATAAACACAAAACAGTACTAATACATTCCAGCTGGTGCGAGAATTTAGGCTGAATGCACAGTAACAGGATAATTTTATTTTGAGATATGTTTCACTCCAGCCTTTACCACATATTTATGTGGGCTTGGCATATATGCTCCTAACTGTACTTTTAGCTTCAAAAGTGGATAATGATCAATTATAGGATCTCATACTGCTGTAAGGAGACAGGGACAAAAGTTTGAGGGCAATGTACTGAGCAGCTCTGGCTTCAGCAGCCAGCACCAGTGGCAGTTGCAAGCACTATGCTCTGCCTCTGTGGGCTGAACCCGTGACATAGAAAAGAGTAGAGAAAAAGTCCACAAACTCATGGATCTTTATTAACATGGAGCTTATGTAAATTGCACATTAAATAGGTTACAATACTTCCACTTGGCAAGAAGAGAGCCAACCATCTGGACTGATGTGATTAGCAATGTTCATTCTAATATTCTTTGACTAAAAACCACATAGTTTTCTGGAAACAGATATATATGAGAAAAAATGGAGGATTTCTTTAAGCTGTATTAATAGTGGAAGTTGTGCTGTGTAATTCCAATTCATTTGGGTAATGAGGTGTACTAATTTTTAGACTCAGTCCGGTTTAGACACACAGCATGCATATGCCCTGTAATAGGAGTGTTTATTAATTATATTTAATTGTCCTCGTTTTTCCTAATGATAACTGTGTTCACCCCTGTTCATTTTGTTTCTGAAATGACGATTATCAAGAATGGGGAACACAAATGAATAGGCAGCTGAAACTAAGGAACCAGGGGTGTCTGCATTAGAAAAATTGGCCTTCCACAAGCCAGCCATCAACACAGTCATCCGAGGCCATCATGCTCCACTGGCTGGGAAAGGCAAGCTTGTCCAAACCCATTGCTGCTCTCCAGTGGCAAGCAGGCTGGTCATAAAGGCAAGACAAGTGCCTTTCATATATGGATGTCTGCACCACGAACACAGGCTTAATTAGAATTTTCCAATTAGCTGATTGCACATTTTTATGGGGCTAAGTAGTGGTAACCTCCACAGCACATATAGGAGGGGCATTAGGACTTCTAGGCCTTAAAACGCCCCGAGTAGGTGGAGAACGAGCAACATGAATCGTGCAAACGAGCACGCATACTCAGTCTTAGGACATTGCTGTAACCTGCAGAACTGCATTTTGTCACTAGGATACCAGTTCCCAAGTCCTTTTCAGCTGCAACTTTACATGTAGTTGCAAACCAAGCTTCTGGCTTAGCTCCAGAAGCAAGGACCACCATCATGACTCCTTGAAGTTGTAGTTTGTATGTTTGGAAAAGCTGCATTAGAGCCATGATGTAGCCTCCACACATGCTAACGCCCATCTGCAGTGGTTGTATATTTAAATGCTTTGCAGCTTCTCTGAAGGTGCATCATGTATGTTCTGCTCAAAGTAGTATTTCCACGTTCAAGAAAACAGGAAAGTTTTGGCAGTATTCATGATATTCTGGCAAGCACAAGGACCTTGAATTCTGTGTATGTCAGAGGAGAGCTGATGGATGCTCCATGCATTTAATACATCTCTTACCTGCAAATTTATTTGCATTTTCTCTTATAACACGATATACTGAGAAATACTTCCCAATTTAATGGGATAAAACTGGGGTAGAGGGCAGATGTGAAGGTTCTTTGCTGCAGTCCTCTCTTTCTTAGTGCTGGACTTCAAAAATCCAATTCATACATGAATACAACAATGAACAATTTAATTGCACATCAACCTATGGGAGAAAAGTTTTATGAAATCCAGCTAGTTCTGTAACAAACATTTTCCTGTCAGAATAACTGACACAGACCACATCAAGGCCTCTCAATTTCTGAGCCCACACAAAGTCCCTATGTATTGTTTTCCCTTTTTTTTTAACCATGTGTTTCTGGTAGATTAAGCTCATTAAAAAGGAGAAGTTCTGTAGACTACTTTCATTTTGTGTGAGGCTGGGTATTCTTTTCCTCCATCCTGTGGCAAAATGCAGTATCTATGACTGTCATGGACTTCATATTTCTATGTTACAACTCATCCCCATTTTGCTTTCTGAGTGTCTTCTACGACAGTAGAAAAGGCACTGCATCTTATGGTGCTGCAGCTTTTGCTTTGTAGGGTCTTCTTCCTGAGAAAAATTCTTGGGCCTTCCAGGAATGTGTGTATATACAAAATATGTAATACCTAAAGACTAAGAACTAGGACATGTCAGGTAGATAGATAAACAGTTTTTAGTGAAAAGACATCTTTTACCACAAGGATTTCAGAAGGGTTTTTAAAGACCCGTGCCCTTCTGACATGATGTGACGCAATATCTGTCCCTCAGCATGTTTAGCCAGACCCACCAGCCAAGGCAAAGGATCACGTGTGCCAACATTACATAATTCTATCTCCCTCTCGAGATTAATGCTTGCACATCTCTTGCCAACCTTAACTAGACACACAGCATTTTTCAACTGTTCCACAAACACTTCCAATCAGAAATATGACGGTTTGGAGGGGAATGAGCAATTTCACTTTGGCAATTGAAATGTACTCTCATCTTTGTTCCTCAGTCAGCAGCATCCTGTTAGCTGTAGTCATGATGACTTGTTTCACATTCCAGTTGGGATGTCTAGTCCTTGGTTACAGCCTTTTGCTGGAGTCTGAGGCGACATGCCTTATCATATGCAATTGGGAAGCTGTCACATATATCACCCAACAAAAGCACGGTGCCCTGGGAGAGCTCCAGAAACACTGTACATCCATGCTACCAAAAGCCTGCAGCACACTCCTAAAAGAGCAGCTCCACATTTCAGGAAGTAACACATTACAGAATGACTCTTCCATTAAGATTTATGCTTAAAATAGAGGAGCCACAACCTCATGCATCAGCAGAGTTTTCATCAGCTGATTAAGCATGACAGATGAAGCAGGCTCCTGACCTTTCTGAGGCTGAGGGGAAAAACAGAAAAAAAAAAAAGAAAAGAGAAATGGCCTCTCTTTCACCTCCATATTCAATTGGGCACTTCCTCAAACAAATAGAAAGACACTCTTGCAGCTGAACAAGAGGCCATGCAGTTAACTATGGGCCCCTGAAGTTGCTCAATCAAGAAGGAACATGATACTTTGTGATTTGTCTGTTCATTGCTCCTGGGGTGGGCCGCTGCTCCTAAGCAAAGAATAATAGCTGTCAATTACATTCAGATCACAGTAAGGGCCCTGGCATTTTTAGGCAACCTGTTATTAAATTGTTAACTTTCTGATGTCTACCTTATTACTTTAAACACACATACCAGACTGACTTTAAATATACACACTGAAACCAGTAATAAATCTTTCTGAACACTAAACTTAGGATGTATGCACAGTCTTTACCTTTTAATTATTTTTTTAACTTTGTGAAGAGTTCTGCATGTGTAAGTTTCTTTCAGTGAAGTCATACCGTGTACCCTACAAAATTATTTTGTTGTGGAAGTCTCAGCAGGGCTCTTTTAGAGAACAGGAACTAATATTTGGGGACAAGGAATTGTTCACCAGCCTGTTCTTCGGCAGGAGCAGCTTCTCTGGTGGAAAGTACCTACCAAATTCTCTGATCACCATGAAGGAGATGTAAACCCTCAGAAAGAGAAAAAACAGCTCACAGAAAGTTTTAACAGAAAGCAGAAACTTTGATTCAAACTTTGAAGTCCTAGGGAGCTGGCATAGAATGAAGCAGTAAAGCAACATGTTCACGCTGGCTCATGAATTACCTTTCACTAATTTCCAATGCAATGTGTTTTTTCAGTCACAATGTGCTTTTCAAAGCGGGAATTTGAACAAAAATCCCTTACCTCATGCCTCATTTTTTTTTCCCTTCTGTTCTCCACCAAAAACTTTATAAGCTCCGTGATCATTCCAAAGGATAGTGAAAATATAGAAATATGTCTGCAGAGTTTTACTAGAACAAAATAGCAGCTCTATATTCAATTTTAGGCAGATGGCAATCTGGAATTGTTCATCTATGTGAAGGCTCTGAGACAGCTGGATTAGGAGTGTGGTTACTTTGAGCTTTTCTGGAGGCACTGAAAAAGTCACCAGCAGAATAGAATACTTGCAAGTGCCAATATCTGTTCTGTGATTATATTGATTGAACACAGGGAGAAGAGCATGCAATTAGGTTTGTAATTTCATTAAGGTGTCTCGTGGTCCTCCTCTCAGGAAAACTCAGCCCTCACTCTAGGTCGCCACTTGTTCTAGAGAACCAGTGTCATCTACTATTTATCTAGTGGGAAAGCAAGCACTTGGCTAACCAAGTAAACACAATACATCTGCTCTTTGCCAGACAATGTCAAAATCTATTAAAAAAATACAATAATTCAGATAAATATTTTCAGATATTTTCTATGCATGCTGGTTTATTCTATTAAGTAGAGTTTAATCAGGCTGACTGTTTCAATTTGAAATGGAATAAATTAATCCTGAAAAGTCAAAAAGTACACATAATTGTTGTCAGGTCTGCAACTGACAAATAGAAATGGGAATTTTTCTTCTGCAGAACATTTATCTTCCTGTGACAGATGCAAATTATGAAAACTGCTCTTTAAGGGAATGGAAAAGGCATAATTTTAAAATTTAAAATACACTACAAAAATATTACTTTACTGCACTTTTTAACTTCCATTTGTTGAACTGAACCATCATGTCGTTTTTTTGCTTAATTTAAGAATTGGCATTACCTGGACTACTTACTGCAGTATCTTATAATCCTCATCTTCTATTTTCTACCATGAATCTCTAGATTCCAAGATATCTAAAACAAAACTTTGAGCAGGTGACTTGGCAGGTCAACTGAACATAAACAAAAGTAAAACCTGTCCAGAATTAAATGTTGCAGTTCCAATTCGGATTGCTTAATCCCAAAGTGTTATGTTAGTTTTCCCTGATAAGAATCCCAAAATCTTTGCAAAGTCTGAATTTCCCCAAAAGATTTTCTGCCTGTGCTGTATGTAAATTTGAAGCCAGGGAGAGATCCAAGAAGAAAGTGAAGTGACTGAGACAGCATTTTACCAACTTCTCAGTCACCTTATTTACAGAATGGGCTAAGTGGTTATTTTTGAGACTCATATTGTGCAACAATTCACCCAGGGATGCCTTCTTTTTTTCCCAGTAACCAGATTTTTGGAGTGTTAGAGGCTTTAGGGTATCTCACCAAAGCCTGTTGTTTGCAGGGGTCTCAAGTATTGACTGATGATTTTACTGTCCAGGAAGGACACAGCTGGAGGTTTAGCCTGTGACAATGCTTCTGTGACAGTGTGGGAACAGCCTGACTAGCAAAAAGAGGACATTGTGCTGTGTCTATTCTCAACTTAGAAATCGTCTTGTAAGGCTGTTTCAGCTGTTGGTAAAATAAGACATTAAATGATTGTATTCCAAAAAATGTGCATCATCAGATGCAAATCGGATTTATGAAGACACTTCCAGTACAGAAATATTCTCAACAGTGTAACTTTGCTCCTCCCCATTGCTGTGGCCCAAAGTAAAGATCACCTTGGTCCAATCTTTCTTTAGGGAGACACAAAAGAATAGCTGCTCACATCTAGGTTGTGTAGGCCCTCATGTTAAATGCTTTTACTTCTTTGAGCAAGAAACAGTCCATCGTCAGTAAGCAGTCTCATAAAATTTGAGGGAGTTTAAAACAGGAGCTTCCCACTCTGAAAGACAGATCTCCTACTGTCTTCCCATCAGAGAGAGAGCCCATCTCTTTCTGCTGGGACACCCAATGAACTTTCCTTGCCTGATCTTCAGTGTCAGAAATAAGAGGAATAAATAATTTCTCATAACAGGGCACAGGTGATTTGTCCTTGCTTACACCAGTTCACATCTGCACCATCATGAAAAATCACATCCATGCACAATCTGTTCTGAGCTGCAGATCGGTAGGAATGAAACAGCCTTTCCTTCTCCTCTTCCCCTCATATCAAGTATCAAAAAGAGCTGAGCACACATCCTGTATCCTGGGCAACTCTTCATGGAAGAGGATCTTTATTGTTGTGCTTCACAGCTAAGTATCCCATGCATTATCAGCCTGAAAGGATGTTTAAGTCCTGGATGATTAGAGTCCACAACCCGGAAGATTTGTTTTGTTCCCCATTCAACTGCAGTCTTCCTATGTGACATTAGACAAGTTATGGAGCCTTTCTTAGCTCTATTTTACTATCTGTGAAAGCAGATAATTGTACTTGCTCCTCTCAGAGAATTTAAAGTTTGTGAGGCACTCGGTATTACAGCAACAGTGTGCACACCAACCCCAACCCATGCATTTAGGAGTGCCCCATTTTGGCTAGGTAGACGAGAGAATCTGGCCCTCCATCAACACAATCAGAACAGGAGAAAGGAAAGCTGGATGGTGCATGAGGTTCTGCAGTGGTTCTGGAAATCACAAACAGCTACTTCACATGTGCCCATTCCAAACAAAATTCAGGAACCTATTTTAATGTTAGTCAACACAAGTTTTCTAGTCAGTAAATGTTTGCATTCATGATTATTTCTGCTAGGAAGCCACAGATGTTATTCAGAATTAATCTGAAAGAAGCAGCATTTGTCTCAGCAGAATTCTTTGCTTAACATATACTCAATACCAGGGGGGAAAAAAGCAATCCTTATATTGCCTACCAGGTACAAAAGCAGGAAAGTTTGAATGAAAGCAAGAAAAATTCTAATCAGCTAGTGAATGTAACTATTTGCTGTTCTTCACTCTTCTCATAGAAGTTTCAGGCATGTGATGAGAGAGTCAAAACGGCTCCAGGAACTTTAGCGATCTGTCACATACTGCAAGTGTGAACAGCCGAAATGATCAATGTTTGAACGTGCCTTGTGATGGAAATTGGAACAACAAGGAAAGATTTTACCCATACTGAATAATTAAGAATAATCAATATATTGTCAGATTGATTCACTGCTCATCCACAAACAGGGAAAAAGCCATATTCCTCCAATCACTTATTTACCATGACTGGTTCTGTCATATCAAACTGCAGTGCTGCAATAACACTTTATAAATGAGCATTGATTTCCATCAAGCATTTAGTGAAAGTTTACAGCACAGTTAGACTATTGACATGTGTTTCTTCAGAAACAAAGCCAAATGCCAATTTTTCAGACTGGAGTCACAAATCCCATCTTCCAGCTGAAACAATGGAAGTAGGTATAGAAGCAACATGCCAAAGAGCAGCAGTTCTTAAGGCAATAGGAGAGACTGGTATGACCACACAGTCTGTATGCCTATCTCTAAAGTTTGATTTTCTTGATGTATTACAAGTTCAGAGAAGAATAGCACATTTCACTAAATTGCATGTTAAAATGTGTAGTGGCCCATACATAATAGAGCTATTTGACAGAATATATTAATTATAAAACATAAGCTTGTCTATGGTTTCCTTACTTTCAGGTGTTCTGTTTTTCCTCCTTGCTGACCATTTTGACACTTCTCTCAGGTTTCTCCAGATTAAACACTGCATGTAGTCTCACAAGCAGTGTTTGGTGTCATCTAGGTAAACTATCTTTTTGTATGGTTTTCATGGATACTTCACATTAAACAATTTGTTGTAAAAGTAGTACCTTTTCCCTCTTCCTTTGCGCTGATCCATTCAACACAATCCATTTCCTAATCACTGTTGTCATTTATCTCTTCGTTTTACCTTGTCACCTACTTAATTCCACTAGAGGCATTTCTAACATCTCTGTCTAATAATCTCTGCTAACAATGCAGAACACTATTAGCATAATAAGCATTTCCCATCTGCACAAATGAGACTCCTTCTCATCAGTCTGAAAACTAACTACTGTACATAAAAATAGCCAGGAATCATTAGAATTAAGGAGAGAACACACTCCCCTGCAAACAAGCTTCTTCTCTTTCTGCTCCTGGTGGTGCTCACTTCAACTGTCTCTAATAGTAAAATCTACAAGTCCAGGACTGAGCACAAGGTCCCCGGCACCTGTCCTGTTTAATGTTAGTGTGATCCCTAACACTGTTTTGAGCTAGGAAAAACTGTAAATGGTGCCCAAAAGCATTTTAGGGGTTTAGCACAAACTATGGGTTCATCTCAGTGAGCAGTGTGAAGATCCATGGTGTTCCTCCGGTGGGCACAGTTTTCCTGTCTAGACTATTGTCAGGGTTTAGGAATTCAGTCCCCAGTCCAGTGCCCCCACTGCTCCCCATGTGCCTCCAACTGCAGGCACAAAAGGCAAATATCACAGGTGGAGATAAGAACAGTTTACTTGGAACAGCAATGAGATAAGAAAATGAACAGTAACAGCAACAATATTAATAATAGAAGGTGTAAGAAAATAAATTATTCACATGGGCAAACATCCCTGATAACAGAAAATACTGGAACATGTTTTCTCCATGTTTTCTAATCCAGAGAGATGAGAACTCCACCATGTTTTCTCATCCAGAAGGAACTCCTCCCTGGAAAAGAGTCCCTGCCTCCAGTCCTGGCAATGGTATAGAAGAACTTTTGGGTCCTGGCCATGTCCCCTCCCACTTGCTGCAAAAAATTAACCCTGTTCTGGCTAGAACCAGAACAACAGTATATATCTCTACTCCACACCCTTGAGTATGACTCAAACCTAAGAAGTTGAAGGGAGACTTGCCAAGGAATGCAGTTGGACTGTGGACCTAGCCTCCCTTCTGCCTGCATGCCTGCAAAGATGCACAATGTTTGCATAAAATGAGGTGACACATTTATATTTGTATTATCTTTGGAAGCATTTCCATCAGAAGCAGAGGTATAGGTGTTGTCAGACCCTTATATCTGTGTCCTATAAGGCAAATTAATTACTTTCTCAAAGCAACAGCATCAGGCAACACCCAACAGGCATCACTAGTCATGTCTTGTCCCATATTTACCTGAACTTTTAGTGTGGTAAGGTCCTTGATCTCCATGGAAATCTCAGGAAAGAAATCGTTTTAAAAAGGCTTTGCCTGTATTGGTAAACTAGATCTGAATAATGTAAACAAACCCTGACAAATCCTCTATTTTTGTCTGCTCTCTGGAAAAGACCAGGCACAGCTGATGACAGAGTCTATGCGAGGGTCTATTTATTGGCAGTCAGGGTGAGGCCACCTGCCATGGGACAGACACTTCAGCCATAAGGTTTCCCTGCCAGTCAACAACAGAAATAAAGATGCCTTGGACTTGTTTGTTTGCTGGTACTGATGTAGCTAAAAGCCTGCAGGTCTCGAGGCACATCTGATTGTGTGGCTGAGGCATATTCCTGGCGCTTCTGGTGCCCAGGGTGCAGGTAACAGAGACAAACTTTGGTCTGCCATCCCTTTGGCCTGCTCTTCCCCCAAAACATGATGCCATTCAGCCCTGGAGATATTGGAATTCATCTCATGAGAAGTGTCATTATATAATATTTGCAGATTATTAAGGCACTAGAAACCATGATTGTTGGTAAACTAGATCTTTGTGTCATATGCCACATATTTTCAGACCAAAAGAACAAATTTTAACTACAGAGACTCTTCAAACACAAGGTGGAAAACACAAGGATTTAAATCAGGAATTGGATAATGCTAAACAGCTTTCATCTGTTTTAATTAGAGATAATGTTTTTCTTAATAATATAATTAAATTTATGGAAATCAATTTCAAATTGTGATTTAAAAAAAAAAATTAGAGAAAAATAACTTTACTTTTTATATGGAGAGCATTTCCAGGCTATAAAAACTAAAAGAAAGTTTCATCATTACTATGTTTTGATTCACATCTCAGGCTGGAAATAGCTCATTAATCTTGTTCCTAACAAGAAAACCCCAAACCCATAAATTAACAAGGATCCATCTACTAGTTATTAGTATCAATAATTGCCAGTTCATAGGTCTTTGGTTATCAGATTTAAATATAAAGACAAAAACCTGAAATTTTTCCACATCTGTTTATCTTCAACATATGATAGAAAATATTATTTCCTTAAAATATAAAATAAAGGCTTCCGGACAGGTTGTTGAAGTTACACTTCAAATTCCATGTCCTCATCAGTTTTCTTAAAGTGCTTCTTAATTTAAATATACCTGATTCCTAAGATACTCATGAAAATGTTTTGGTATCTACAGGAACATCATGTAGAAATATTTCCAGCTTTTAGATGCATTGTTCTTATAGTGTGTCTGTTGTGTTGCACTCGTACACACACGCTAAGAATATGTCTGTTAGTCTTATATGTGACTCTAGTGACCATACCTGCTGTGATACATAAGTATATTGTGTGACTGTGTTCATGCATGTTTGTGTTGAATTCAGACATTATTTTCTTTCTTGCTTCTTTTGCTTTTCAGGTGATGAGTTATTTGGATGCTGGGTCAAAGCCCAGCTTGACTGGTTTCGAGAGACAACTGCTTGGGCAAATGAAGTCAACAGGATATTTTCAAATACTTAAAAGCATTTATAAAAAAAATTTAAAATTATTTTTCTTTAGTGTCACCCTGATAAAGATATAGCATTAAATTGTAAAAATATTCTAAGGCTCAATGCTGTAATTCTTCTAGAGATATTCCTGTTAAATAGCTACCAATAGTGAACATTGTTCTCACTTTTTTCCCTTTTCATTTTCTTACATACACGTATCTATGTCTTACCGCTATACACAATATTTGCATATATGTACGCATGTATAATTTTAGTTCATCTATTACCGCATAATATGACATGGGTTTAACTTTTCATGGGGTTTTACTTTGGAAAATTACCAATCCCAGGATACTGAATAGCTGGATACACACAAGAAAATAGATGTCTAAGGACTTCTAAAAAAAGATCTATAAACTAGGTGATGTGACAAATTCTCTGGATAAATGCAGGATTTAGCATGTTCAATAGTGCTATATATTGCAACATTATCTTCTTTTGCTAATGTTTGTTTACATATCAGGGATTTATTATTTTTTTAGTTACATGTGCCTTAAAGGGGAGAATACTTTCATGGCTTTGCACAGTAGACCTCCACCCCCTCATTTACAATCGCTGAGATGGAATGTGGTGATACTGACTTCAGTGATATTTGGATCAGGTTCTCAGACTGTAATTGGACACGCTGAAATCTCTGCTAAAAAAGTTCCTTAAGGCTAATGATGCACTTCAGGGGACACAACCTAAATATGGCTTATAGGGCTTTTAGGAAGGCAGAAGTTTGGATAAGAGGGCTTCTAAGACACATGCCTTTCTTGTTCCTGAACAATGTGAACATTTAATTTTTCCTACACATCTCCTCCTCTTCTACTGCCTGTCAGATAAAAAAAGGCTCACAGATGGTTTTGTGGGGGAGATAAAAGACCCTCTTTTAACCTCTACCCCACCCCCCAAATAACTGCATATCCAATGTGAATTTATCAGAAGCCTTATGTGAGTTTCAAAACTTTTGCCAAGTCCACATTTTCTGTTTTACCAAAAATCTAATTTCAGATTTCATTCTTTTAATTAACAGATCACAGATACTACTTTAATTAATTATGCTCTAAAAAATTAAATCAGCTAGATGTGGGTGCTTGCTTTTCTGCTGAGCTCAGTTGGAATTACACTATCAGCACAAATATTCACTGATGGAGAGGACCAGTCCACTTTTATGATGAATGGGATCATTCTTAGAGCATTGTGTTGAGTTTAGTTGACCAGATCTCTTCTAGGCTTACACAAAGGCAAGAATTTTTCCCTAAGGAATTCCACAGCTAAATTCCTAATCTAGCTCCACTAAATTCAAACTGTTTTAAATTCTAAATTTTACCATATGTTTCAATCAAAAGTTGAAAATTATTTCAGACTGCCCCACAAGCTCATTTCCCATCTAATGTGTGTACATTTTCCTTCAAGCAAAGAGTACAGATCTCAAGTTCAAAATTCTGAAGGTGTTTGCCCAAATTTCAGCAATGTACAATGTTACAGTGTTCACAACGTAAGGTACAGAGAAGTCATTCTACCCTCAGGATTTTCATCCATGCATTTTTCGTGTATTACAACAGAACCAGGCTGATGTGTTTAATTTAATACACAGACAGTCCAAGGTGCCTTTTTTCATGACCTGATGAAAACACTAACACTTAGTCTTCTTCTGTGCTCATTTATCTCACTCCCAACTGTGTGTCTTAGAGTAAGGCTCAAAAATAAGAGACAAAAGGTATCCCAAATTAAGGAAGGATGTCAGCAGTTGAAATCATTCTTGGCCCACAGCAAATTAATAGAAAATCATGTGAGCACTTCGATTCATGCAGAAGTTCTAAAGTTGAGGACAATAAAAGAACTGTATCATAATAAAGGCAATTTAGGTTGCAAGAGACCTCCTGAGGTCATTTAGTCCAACTATGGCTCACAAGGGGGCCAGCCAGACCAAACAGACTAGGATCTTGTCTAGTCCAGTTTTGAAACTCCAAGAAAAACAATCTGAAAGCCTTCCCATGGAAAGAAGGCTCTCTAGCACCATATGGCTCTTCACAGAATTACAGTGGAAGAATCTGGGACACTGGTAATATCCTTGATCTCACCTTCTCCTTCTCATGTGGCTCATTGCATTCTTTTATGTCATTTGATATTTAACCTAGAGGTTACCAGTTCTGTAGCATGCTGAGTGCACCAAAGGGGTGTTTTATGGAGTCATTTGGACTATAAATGTAATGACTGCACTTATGACAACTGGACCTGATGACTTAGATGGTCTCCTGCAGGTGCGTCTTCCTAGCTGAATCTGCAGATAGTAAGTGCACAACTAAACCACGGCTGGCATGAATGACAGCTTGTTCTTCATAATCTGTAACAGCATATTTTTGCATGTGAAATTACCTGCTTATGACAGCATAGGCGTGTTTTGCATACATATCTTATGAGAGTTCCCTTTGAAAGATGGTCTTTGGATAACCTTTACAGTCCTCCTGGAAATTCATATAAATGACTTCTGTTCTAAGGGTAAATATATGCAAATGAAATAAAGAGGTCCCAACCTTCCAACAAAATTTCAACTTCACACACGTCAATCCAAAAATGAATTTTGTAAATCTGCTTGTTAGAGAAACCACACCAAAAAAATGAAAGCAAAGGTACAAATCTCCTGTTCCTGTCAGCCCATTCTCTATGTAGGCATGCAAGAGACAGACCTTCACCAGCTATTGAGAGCTGAGAGAATTAGGCTTCACCTAATTTCAAGATTTTTTTCCACCCACAGTTCCATATTCTACTATAAATTATTTAGACTGTCAAGGAATTGAGAAACCGTGTAAAAGAGGACTGTGCAAGAAATCAGGGAAGATAAATAAGGGGATGTTACAGGGTGAGCATAGTATTTACCAAGGCCTGGGCTGCCTAACCTGGTCTCCAGGTCCCCATTTCAACATGACTTTGCAAGCACAGCTGAAAGTTTTGATTGAGTGTGAACCATGTAGATAGTAAATTGGAATGGATGGGAGACACTACCAGGGATGGAGGAACTCAGTAGGAAGGGGAAAGCAGTAAAATAAAATATATTCTTATGTTCCTCTGCCGCACACTGAGCTACTTCATAGTTTCTGAATTTTGTATAAAATATTAAGTCAGGTTTTCAAATAAATCTTTCAGAATCTATCTGCCAAGTGAATAAGGGAAATATGGCATGGCCAGGAATGTCCATAAAGGCTATTGCATTGCAGCCATTCTCTGTCTGACAAGGGGCATAGCCCTGCAGCAATACACAAAAATGTTGGGTTTGATTCCTTCATGAACAAGTAGGTGGCCAGGAACAAGTCACCCAGGCCCTTCACTCCCTAGTTCTGCACCTACAAGATAATAATACCTCACTGAGAGCTGTAAAGAAAAAAAGAAAGGTTGATTACAATGAAAGTTCTCTTTTATTTATTCTGCAGGGAAAAAATCACGGTATCATAGACAAATGTCCTTGACCCCAGGTAAAAGTTGAAAGAACAGGAAAACCCTTTTTTCATGAAAGACTAAAACTGTGAATAACATTTCTCCCCATCTCTTACCATCTCACTGAACATACCTTTCATACTCTTAACAACTTTGTGGTGACAGGCAAGCCTTACCTTTGTCTGTCCAGAGAGTGAATTCTCAGCAACATTTCCTCAGCAACCTCCATAGTGGGCCCTGTTATTTGTCACCCCTTTCAGTAGAAGAGAAAGAGAAAATGCATTGCAAGGCTAAGATTTCAATAAACCTTTGCTTTGATGTCCAAAGAAGTTCCCTAGCATGTCTCAGCTGCAGGAAAGAGCTTTCTTCAATCTGGGACACAGGAAAGGAAAGAAAAACTAGGTACTCTCTTTGCACATATAGCAACCTTCATTTGCACAAGGAGATGAAATGTGAGTAGTCCCACTGACTCTCTGACACAGTGCAGATGCCTGAGTTTTCTAGAAGCCTCCTACCCTTTTTCCATGGTGTAGGATCCAACAATATTATGCTAACTGAACTGTTTATGAGCATTCTGCTAATGGTTGTACTCTAGAAGTTTTGACTACCTCCTTCATGGCCCAATCCAACACCCACTAAAGTAAATGAAATAAATCTCTTTAGACAGGAATGCTAACAGCACTGGAGGTACCAAGAATACATGAAACTGGCTCCCACCACTCCCCAACACTTCCCTTTCAACTCTATGTTAAACTGAGCATGCTATGCCATGTCTATAATTCCAAGTACTAAGAGTAGCTCCATTTCTATAATTCAAACTATGATCATTATATACCTCCTCAGGACAGATGACATCAAACTTAAGTTCATATTCCACACAGAAAATATTTCATATAAATGTTCAAAACATGATTGTGCTCTGCCTCAAGTCCTTTCAGTGTAGTTTTAACTTCAGATGAATGAACAACAAAGCAACAGGGAAATCCTGCACTAACATTTTGATTCAGAAGATTTATAAGGAAAGCTATGGGGGAAAACAGAATTTGGAAAGAAAGTGCTCCTTAATAGGAAAATATATCAGCAGAATCAAGACCTATATCTCTGCAACAGTTTTTCTAACTAGATGAATGTTCAGAAAGATATTTAGCTTTCTCTCCTTGTTATTACAGGTTCGGCTAGTCTTTTGATTCATAATCTCCAAAACATCTGTTCCTTCTTGCTTTCTGATCCCTAGTATTATTAAAGTATGAAATTAAGGTGAATTATGAAAATATCTAGAGACATAAACTTAATCAGTATTCTTTAATGAGGGCTGAAATATTTTTCTTCAATTGTTTCAAAAATTAATGAGAAGCCTCTAAAACAAGCTATTTGATCTCTGTTTTTAAAAAGTAAGAAAAAGAAGGGATGTAAAAAGACCTTATTTACTCCATGCTCTTTCCTCAAGGATTTTTGGGAGATTATTACTCTAAGAATAGACAGCCAGTATACTTTTCAGAAATCTTTTTTTCTGACAGAGAGTTGCAGTACCTTTTATTGATACATCTGTAGTCTTAAACTATTATCTGCTATTTAAAACATCCAGGATTTATTCTGTAACAGCAAGATATTTTCTGAAGTAATTATGTAATGTGAATTGTCTTATTCTGGACACCCAGTAAAATGCAGATTTACATGACACATGCAAATCCAGTGGAGGGCAATGGTACTGATGAAGGGACTGGACCATCTGACTGAGTTTGTTCAGCCTGGAGAAGAAAAGACTCATGGGAGTCTTATCAATATGTATAAATACTTTATGTGTGGGGATTAAAGAAGAAAGAGACAAAGAATTCTCATTAGTAGAGATTGAAATGTCAAAAGGGAATCAGCACAAACTCAAAGGCAGTAAATTCCATTTAAATGTTAGAAAAAAATATTTCTCTATCTACAGTGATGTGATGCTTTCCAAACTCTGGAACAAGTTGACTAGTGAGACTATGTTGTCTCCATCCTTGAAGATGCTCAAAACTTAGCTGAGCACAGCCCAAAGTAACCTGCCCTAGCTGACCTTACACTGAGCAGAGGCATTATACTCTTTCTTCAGAGATCACTTCCAAACTCCTGTGATTCTGTGAAAATCTGGTGTCCAGGGATGGAACGGTCCAAAGATATTTCAGTCACATTAATTCTTTATATCAATAAGCTGATGAGACAGAAATTTGACCGCTATGAAAATCACAAAACAGTTGACTTTGACATGGACCTCTGGAGATATTTGATCCTGCTCAAGCAGGGTCACCTAGAGCTGGTCTAGCAGCATTATGTCCAGACAACTTGTGAAATCTCTAGGGAGGGAGACTCTATGACATCTCTAGCCAACTAGCATCAGGGATCAGTCACCCTCACACCTTCACAGTGATAAAGTGTTTACTGATCTTCAGATGGCACGTCCTGTGTTTCAGTTTGTGCCCACTGCCTCTGGTCCTGTCGCTGGGTAACACTGAAGAGCCTTTGCACCTTCATTCAAGTATCCCACACAATAATGAGATCCCCCAAGTCTTCTCTTTTCCAGGATTAACAGTCTCATCTCTCTCAGCTTTTCCCTGTAGAAGAGTTGAACTTTTCATTGTCTTGGTTGCCCTTAGTCGGACTCTCTCCAGATCTTCCACATTTCCTCCCTTGTAGTGCAGAGTCCACATCTCAGCACAGTACTTCAAGTGTGGCCTCACTATCACTGAATAACGGGGAAGGATCACCACCTCCCTCAACCTGCTGACAATAATTCTCCTGACTCTGGCATGAAATGGCAAAAAGCTTGCTCACTTCTATCTCATGTTTAGCTTGGCATCCACCAGGACCCACAGGTCCTTTTCTGCTGTACTTCTTTCAAGACAGTTGACCCAACACCCTACTGATGTGTGAAACTACCCCTTCCCACATGCAGTACTACACACTTATTGAATTTCATGACGTTCCTGTCAGCCAGGTGATGTTTTCAGATGGAGATATCCCCAAAAACTATGCATGATTGTGATTAATTATGATTAAGAGTAATCTTTATATTTAAATAGAAATGTTTTATGCTTGGGAAATATATGCTCTCCTATGAAAAAAGTATATGTAAACAGATAAATAGAGGAAAAAGATTAATTTTTGCTTTTTCAGACATAGCTAGATAGAGTTAGGAAACTACTGAATCTAAAATGCATTGGCTCCTGAATTATATTCAAGATGTCACTAGATGAACTTACACTAATACAAAATAGATATTGTAAATAAATATTAAAAGGCACATCAGATAAGAATTCACACCCAGCCTCCAACCCAGCCATAGACAAGATAGCCCCAAATGCACATATCTACAGTTTATGAAGTCTGATTTCTAGTGTTCTTCTCCTATGTTGATTATCTACTTGTATTAGATAAGGATTTTTAGTTTGTCTTTCTTGTCCTCTTTCAAATTGACTGGTTTAATGAACCTTGCAGGAATATAATGTACTTGAAACCTGTTTCTCAGTCAAATATGATTTAAAAGTAGTAATAAGTTCAAATGTTAATGTATTTTACATAGTTAGAACACATTAATAAGGAGAGGGTAATGAACCAAAAGTACTCTGAATGTCATCTCCTTAAATCTACACTCCAGAGCAATGGAGTGTATAAGAATTTCCTAGAAAGTACTGTAAAGGTAAAAAAACACTCTTGTTTACTAATTCAAGCTGACACAATAAAAAACAGGGCTGTCTGTAATCTGCAGCAGCAATTGTGTAAAACAAGCAACACTAAACATACTTAAGCTGTAAGTAGTTATGTTTCATAATGCTACGGATAACTTGAGGAAATCCTCCACACTGATTTAATCATGCTAATAAAGAATCTGGGCAATGTTGACATAAATATAAGCGTGGTTCTGGGCTAAGGTTTACTTACAGTCATTGAAGACAGAGCTTTCCCTGATTACTGATTTTTAGGAAAAGCAAAAATATCTGTGTCAATGAATAATATTCATTCCTCTTCTCAGTAAGAATACAAATTACCTGACCTGCAAGGCAGGAAGGATATGAATCCTTATTCAGACTTATGCCTGTAAAGGTATTAGATGAAAGATGTCTCATATTAAAACAATTATATGATGCAGATCTTCCAACTTACGCTATTTGTAAGTAGCAATTAATACTGGGATCATCTGCGTCCTAACAGTCTCTGGCAGTTTGTTAGGAATTTTTGGTATTAACCTATATTTTAAAGGTTGAAAAATATGTGATTGGTGCACATTTAATAGATGTGTGGATATATGTTTAGAAAAAGGAGTAAAAACTCCTAACAAACCGAGAATGTACAAAACCCACAGAACAAAGAAAATGGCATATTTTGCAGTGTTCTATATTTTTTTCCATCTTCATTCATTCCTAGTTGTTTTTGATTTACCTTATTCATGGTTTTCCAGAAGGAGATCATATCACTAGCTGTGTGCTTATAAAGACTTAGGAAATACAAAGATTTTGACTCCAGAGAGACAAATCACAGGCATTTACTCAGAAGGAACTATTACACAGGTATAAAGATATGTCTAAAACATAACCAGCCAGTACAAATAAGTTCATATTTAATTAAAAAAGCATTCATATTCTTAAATATCTTACACAATTTATGTAGGTTACTTGATTATTCTCCTTATATTGCATTTTTATCTGATTCTTTAAACCTGGACAATGATTGTGTGCCATTGCTGATAATTAATTTTTTAAAAATTATCTAGTGAAAGGAAAACAGACTTTTCCCTTTAATTCATATGCTTTCTTGTGATAAGGCTTTGATAGGGAAAAATTCAGACTAAGCACAAAGAAACAAGACAGCAAACTGGCCTAAGATTTCTCTTCATGCCTGTGGGATTGAGGGAACTTACAAGGCAGGTAAGACTCTGCTCCAGTTTTATAGCTATGGGATTTGAAAGTTGCAAGGCTGCTTAATAGAGAAAGCTAAAAGAACCCCTGTAAGGATTTAAATGGAAGTCTCATCTGTTCTACAGAAACACACCTTTCTTACTGCTGCGATTTTGATCACCTGCTGTTCTCCAATTAAACTATGAACAAGTAAAAAAAGGAATGCAATATATTTGCATGTGAAATGCAGCATAGCAGCAATCAGAGGTTTTTTAAGAGAAGATCAATTTGGAAAGAACAATGTGTGTCTGTAATGTGCAGCAAAGATTTCTTTATTCTTCTGAATTGAGAGAACAAGATGCTGGGAGCTTTATTTTCTTAATGAAAGAATTTTGGGTTGATTTGCCACCCACCTGTGTCTCTGAGTGGCAGAGCAAGTGGAAGGTAGAGAAATATGGCACATATTAGAAGCAGCTTAAAGAACTGTTGATGAAAATGACTAGTTGAGAAGTTAGAAAATACAGGTTATATTCTTGGTTTTATTGTCTATTTAATGTGGAATCAGAAATGGTATTTTGCGTCCGTGTCTCAGTTCTATCTGTATAATAAGGGGTTTCTTTGTTTTGCAAGCTACTTTGGTCTAATTGTGCAAGAAGGTCATAGGTACTGATCTATTTCAGTGGTTTATAGACAACTTGCACTGTTCTCAATACTCACCTGCTTTATTTCACAAGTTCAACATTTTACATACACAGAACTCTGAAACTTAGAGGGGCATGGAAATAATATCCTTGTTGTTACAGGAGATGAGACTAAGCTGCAAGGAAGTGAGGTGACTGCCAGCAGCCATCTCACATAGCAGCAGGGCGGTGAAGAATGGCAGCTGGATCTGCTGGTCCAGTAAAGACCCCACTGCATTAGACCACATCTCTCTCATGTAATAATAACATAGCTCTAACACAAGTTACTGCACGAAGAAGGGTTCCATCTCATATTGGACCTGTTTTCTTTTGGGTAACATAGTTATCTGGCCTTTCAGTGCTGCAGTTCACAAAAAAATAAACCTTCAAAAAGCAGAGAGTCTAAAAGGAGTTTAGAGCAGCACAGCACACTGAAGTAAACATATCATTTAAGGTTCCCAAAAACTGTGAGATGAAAGGAAGATGTCAGGGCACTGTGTGCCTTAAGGCAGGGAAGGGGATGCAGGAAAGAGGGACAAGAGAAAGAGAGGGGTAAGGGAGAAGGAAGTGGGGGTGAGGGAAGAGGGGAAAAAAAATAGGGGAAAAAACCAGATGGCTGCAAAACTGCTGACCAGATTCCAGCAGTGCATCTTTAAACACCCAAGAGCTAATGAAAAAAATGTATCTTTTTAAGTAATCTGGTGATTTACATCCTCACTCATTAAAGTCAGTGAGAATTTTGCCATTGATTTCAAAAGAATTTTGTCAGAGTTTTTGGAGAGTGGAGCAAATATCACTGTATTTCTACTCATAGGGACAACATTTTCTTCTGAAGTAATATTTTCAGTTATATCTGCTTAAAGATCCTCCAATAATCTATGACTGAGCAACAAATTACAGATATTTTGTAAGTCAGACATTTCAGTCATAGAATAGTAAAACAGTTTGAATCGGAAGAGGACCTTGAAGATCATCTAGTTCCAACCCTCCTGCCATGGGCAGGGACATCTTCCAATAGACCAGGTTGTTCAGAGCCCCATCCAACATGGTCTGGGAAACCTCCAGGGATGGGGCAGCCACAGCTTCCCTGGGAAACCCATTCCTGAGCATCATCTCTCTCACAGTTAAAGAACTTCTTCCAAGTATCTAATCTAAACCTACTCTTTTTGAAGCCATTCCCCCTTATCCTGTCATTAGATGCTCTTGTAAATATTCTTGCCCCATCTTTCCTCTAAGTTCTCATCAGGCACTGGAAGGCTACAATGAGGTCTCCCCAAAGCCTTCTTTGCTCCAGGGTGAACAAACCCATTTCACAAAGCTTTTCCTCATAGGAGAGGTGTTTCATCGCCTTAATTAACTTGGTGTCCCCTTCTGGACTCCCTCCACCAGATCAGTGTCCTTCCTGGGGACCCCAGAGCTGGATGCAGCACTGCAGGTGGGGTCTCACCAGAGTGGAGCAGAGGAGCAGAATCCCCTCCCTCACCTGGTGCCCACGCTGCTTTGGATGCAGCCCAGGACACATTTGGCTTTCTGGGCTGCAAGGGCACATGGCTGGGCCATGTCCAGCCTCTCACCCACCAGCACCCACAAGTCCTTCTCAGCAGGGCTGCTCTGGATCTGTTCATCCCCCAGCCTGGACTGATACCGGGGCTTGCCTTGACTCAGGTGCAGTACTTTGTATTTAATAATTATTCCCAAGGCCCCAATTCTTGAGCATGTCCAGGTCCCTCTGGATGGCAACCCATCCTTCCAGTGTGTCAACTGCACCACTCAGCTTGGTGTCATCTACAAATTTGCTGAGGGTGCACACAATCCCTCTCTCTCTGTCATTAATGAAGATTCTAAGTAACACTTGTTATTCAATGGTATTTCAGTGATACATTCCTGTTCTGAGTAATATGATTCTGAAAGTAAAATTGGCATTTTTTACAGGAAAATTCAATTTTTACTTCCAAATTGCTTTTTAAAAGTGATTTGGTCAACCATGAATTACATATTCAGCATTTCATTTACAGAGAATTTTCAGAGATTTATTGTCTTCTTTTTCTTCATTTTCGGAAGAAAAAAAAATACTACAGAGCCAAAGAACTTTGTAGCCTTACATAAGAAAGGCATACTTTAGCCAGTCCAAACCACACCACTTTCTGCTTCTGTTGACATAGTACCTATGCAGGATTTTTTCTTGATTCTTGTTTAGTAGCTTCATAATATTGCTGGATTCCCAGTGCTGCCAAGATAGTGACATTTTACAGTGAAACACAGTTTAATCTGCATACCGTAGCTGAAAAACTGACATCCACCATAAAATATTACCAGTCATTCTTGTCTGAATCGGCATTTCTGGTTTTGTTCTGTTGAAAAGCACATGGTGTCTGCAGCGCTTTCTGGAAAACTGCATTTATTTTTCTCAGGTAAAGTTGGTTGTATTTCAAGGTTCTAAACCTAGTTAAATATTTAATCATGCATTATTATATTTGAAACAATTCAATCCTCATTTAGTTAATAGGATCAGATTGCATACAAACATAAAATAAAATGGGCTTATTTTGTTACATTTTCAGGCAGAGACGTGTTTCTTCTTTTTCAAGGTTAAAATTAATTGTTTGAGAGAAACAGTTATGTCTTCCTTCAAAGACAAATATAGTTTATAGAACACACTTATAGGAAACATTCAGGACTGTAACTATTGCTACTCTGTAAATACACAGAGCATATAGATGAGAGTAAGTAGTGAGTGAAGATACTTCCAGGAATTGTAGATATCCTTTTCAAAGATTTAATAAAATTGGGTTAATAAGTAAGTAGCAAACAGGACATTAAATATTAACCTAAATACTAACTTCTTGTATGAGTTGTTATGCCACACATAAAACTTTCTGTTGCCATTGCAGGGTCCAGGTACTACATTTCTTATCCTGCAGTCTGTCTTAAAATAAGATGATTAATGGTTTGGTTTTTGTCCCTGTCATCATTCTGCGTGCCACTGACCTGGTTCCTGCAGTGCCAAAAGATCGGTCTTAGCACTAGGCTGAGGGCCACTTTGTGTAGGAAGTACTTTCATCTCTCCTCTGCATTGTTCTCATTCCTGATCCACAGTCCCAGAGGTTCGGTGTTTCAAGTCCTTTCAGCCTGAGCTGTGGGTTTAAATTCCCAGAGGCTAAACCAGTCTTAGACCTGTGCTGTCCAACCTGTGCCTATGGTAAAAATGGGGCAGTACCTCAACACATTGCTGAGTGAAGAGGTTTGTCTAAGGCAGGGGAATGTTGCCCCAAGCCCTTATTTCTCTATATCCTTTGATAGTTTTGTTAACTTTAAATAAGCTTTCCCTAGCAGAGAAACTGTTTTGTTTTTCAAAAACAAACGGAGAGAGTACAGTTGTAATTACAGAACTGTTTGGATAATAGGCATTTCAGTCTTCCTTAAAAATAAATAAAGAGACAACAGCATAATGGCTCATCTGTTAAAACAGTTCTTTGGCTAGTGGAGTTTTTGGGAAGTTTATCTGTAGATGTCCATATCAACAAAACTTCAAACAGCACCTGTTTTCTCTTTGCTCTTCATTCAGAGATCCATCCACTCTCTGTAACCTACCTCTTTCCATACACGCAAGCATTTGGCATAATGAATCCTTTTGCTAAAATGAATTAACCATGTTCTGCCTGACACCTGCACATTGACAGGACTTCTGGGTTTTTAATTTTTTCTTTAAATTTTGGGGCCAGAGAAGGGTATCTTGGGGGTATTTTCCAGGTATCTTTTGTACTAACGTAAAATTTCTTATTGCAGATTTAAAGAAGGAAGAATAATTTTAGGTCTCAGTCTGTTCTTTGCTGTCCATGCTTTTTCTAGCCATGACATTATTATTGGTCACTGCTTCAACATAAATACACTGAGGAAAGCAATACCAAACACAAAGATACAGTAATGTAAGACCGTACGAGTGGCCATTTCATTTCAGACTGCTGGCCCATCAGGCATAATGTTGTCACCATCAGCAGCCAGTAGAGCTCGAGAAAGAACTGAAGAGGGTAAATGTGGTCTTGTGCTTAATTTTACACCTTGCATATCAAGACTTTCAAAGACGGAAGGTAGGAGTTGCTGTCTTGCATTTAACTGTTCTGATGAATTTGTCTAATTATTATTTGAACCCGGCCACTTCACTTTCATATATTATATATTACATGTTATATGTTATATGTTATATATTATATATTATTATATTGTATATATATATTATATAGGTGTTCAGAGTAACAGGATCAGAGTAACTTTTTAGGAAGTCTAGGAACTTCTCTGTTGCCAGATTTTAAGCCGAAAAGAAGAGAATTGCCAGAATTCAGTTCCCTGCTCTGGATCACAGGCCTACATTGTGGCTTAACCCCTGTTTCCGCACCATTCCTTATCCCACAGCACTGTTTTGTAGGCAGTCATAAAGAAGCAGGTCTCTCAAATTCCAGTGAAGCTCCCTCCTCCCCACCCCCTGACTTTACCACACCTACTTCTCTAGCTTCTTGTAATGTCATGCTGGATTAGATCTCTGTGAAGTATCATGAGCTAGGTTTGGATAGAGGTTTTTCAGCACCAAAACACGTATTGCTTTTGCCACTGGATGAAATACAGCAGTAAGAAATCAAGGCAGCAGAAACAATATGCATACACATAGGCATGTGTCTGCATTCCCCTAGGAGAGCATTAATAGATGGGCTCAGTCCTTGGATGTGCCAGACTGGAAAAATTAACTACAGGTCACCTAAGCAATATTTATATTGACTGTCATGATTAGAGTTTGCCTTTGTCAAAAAAATTAGCTTTCCTCTGAGCATCACAAACAAGCAAACATGCTGCATTTTCCTGATTTTCTTTTCCTTGAAAGCCAAAACTTTCAAACCCTGAAATATTTTGACTATAAAGGAAGGTCTCAAGTCGGTATTAACATTTATAAAATGTTTGTCTCCTTTATCTCACTGAATAAGCTTTATTTGTATTTTTGGGTCTCATTTATTTGTCATTTTAATGACTTTCTGCTTACTACTGAGACACAACCCTGTCATACTTTTCAGGAAATTATAGAACTGAAGAGCACTCACAGGCAGATGCTTTTATTCAGGGGTGAGGGGAGGACATAAGGACATGGAAGACAGGAGAAAATTGCGATTCACCAAATATATTACGAAGAAAAAAATCTTCAATTTTTATTGAAAATTTGATATTGTGTAATTTTTAGAACATCTAATAATATTACATCACTTGACTCTATGAGCAACGACCCCAACAGTACTATTGGCTGCTGTCATGGCATAATACAGTAGTTTTAAGGAAGATAATGGACATAGGATGATTACCAACACAATTACACTCACAGAAAGGCCAATGTTCTCCCCCTTCTTTAACAGGCATCTCCTCATCCTCCTTTCAAACAGTACAACTCTTTACTGGAGGCTTTTAGACATGAGGGGCCACACATAAAGGATTCATCAGGAAGCTTGCCAAAGTATTGTAATGGGAGGTAAAAGCTTAATTGCCTCACAGGTGAATGCCTCCAGTATGGATCTAAGCTGCAATGTCTTTAAAAGAACTCAATCAGTTGTTTTAATGCCATTATGTTTCAAATTTTAAGTGCAGACACTTAAGGAAAAGAATTCCCCAGTTCAGGTCTATCTAGTAGCTCTTTATATTTGAATGACTGACACCTGTTAACGTAATTAGGTAATTAGTTTACTTTGAATTATTAAGGGAAAGATCTGAAATGATAAAAGCTGTAACAGAGCTGGAGGGCTTTATTATTTTTTCTCTTTCTTTTCTAGTTTAGCTGAAAACATAAAGAGCGAATACACAGAAACATATGGTTCTAACCTTCTTGAAGACAGGCCTGTGGGGGATTTTTCCAGGTTTGTGAAGTCAGCTCCAGGGTGATGTTATCCATTTTCAAACATTTTCTTTCCCTGTTTAGCATTTTGAGTTTTCACAGACTTCTTGCTCTCCCTGGTTTTGATATGAATCAGTAATTGATTTATTGAACTATTTTAAGAAAAGGTCTTTCTACTGGTATTTTCATTTTGACCAAATCTGGAACAATACTGCCGTTCTCATAAGGAGAAGACCTATTCTCATGAGACTTCTGACCTGATTTTCATAACAAAGAAGTTACTGAAAAACTTTTTTTGTGTTGCCTGAACCAAACCTTTTGAGATTCGTCCCCTAGTAGAAGCATTTTGCTTTTAACGATTTCCCACTGATATGTATAGTGAAGACAGTCTCTGTGCATTAAGAGCAGCTTGCAATACAATGGGGTTTGAGAGCCAGTAGCTTCCCAGGCTTTGAAGCACCTGGCATCATAATGGATGTGCTGATGGATGACCTGATGTGTTACACAGACAGAATATAGCCTATCAGCATTATACTGATGGATTCTTTCCAGTATCTAAAGGAGAAGATTTTGAAAGGAAGACCTATTTCAACTTCAAGGGAAAAACAATAGGGATGCAGTGCTGTGGGAGAATGATGTATTGCTATTCTATAGTTTCTGCTTCTAGGTACAGCTGTCAGAGTTTGAATGTTTCCTCTTCTCAAGTAAGCATTTTCAAAGGTTAATGAGATGGAAGGTAAGAGGACATGAGCTCGCAATGTGCACTTCCAGACCAGAAAGCCAAACACATCCTGGCCCGCATCAAAGGTCAGGCAAGGCAGATGTGTCCCTCTACTCTGTTGTCCTGTGACCACACCTGGAGTAGTGGGCCCAGCTCTGGCGACCCCGGCACGGAAAGGACATGGACCTGTTGGAGCGAGTCCAGAGGAGGTCACCAATTTGAGCATAGGGATGGAGCATCTCTCCTATGGGGAAAGGCTGAGGGAACTGGGTTTATTCAGCCTGGAAAAGAGAAGGCTTTGAGGTGACCTACTTGTAGCCTTCCAGTGCCTGAAGGGAACTGAGAGGAAAGATGGGGCAAGAATATTCACAAGAGCATCTAGTGACAGGATAAGGAGGAATGGCATCAAATTGAAAGAGAATAGGCTTAGATTAGATACCTGGGAGAAATTCTTTACTGTGAGGTTGATGAGGCACAGGAACAGGTTTCCCAGGGAAGCTGGGATGCCCCATCCCTGGAGGTTTTCCAGGCCGTATTGGATGGGGCTCTGAACAACCCGGTCTATTGGAAGGTGTCCCTGCCCATGGCAGGAGGGTTGGAACTAGATGGTCTTCAAGGTCCCTTTCTAACCAAGCCATTCTATGATTCTGAAACTGATATTCTACTAGGTAGTCTTAGAAGCATGATTATATTGGGCAGAAAAATAACAAATAACAGTTGCTCCGTTGCAACTTATCAATGTTAAACAAGGATGAAGCCAACATGTTATAGGAGATATATCAACATCACTTTCACTTTGGAGATTTAAGAATACAAACCACAGAATTCATTGTGGAACATGACCATCTCTAGCATAGCGTAAATGGAAGAGCACTGATGTTATTTCAGTTGTGTTTCTCAGGAAGTTACATCTATGATGTAAATTGCAAAAACTTCAGATAATATTTCTGAGGATCCTGATACAAATTCCTACTGAGCACCCTGAGAAAAAGCAAGTACAGAAACCCTTGCAGGAGGAAGATGTGATAACCACTAGCTGCAGTCTAGACTCCAGGTGTCACAGAGCACTTTTCTCCACCAGCAGGTTCAGACAAGCTCACTCTGACTACAGCCCAGCTGATTTGACTGTTCTAATCTGGTAATTACAAAAAAAACCTTATGCCCAGGTGGTAAACATTGTTAAAGACAAATTATACAATTTTGGACATTAACTACACCTGAAAATCATAGGCTAGACTGAAAGTGATGCCAGAGTGTGTCTATCTGCCTCCATCGATATAAACACATAAACTTCACTACATCACTTTCTTTGATGATTTTCTAAGTTAACTGAACTGCAAAATGCCATTATTTCTCTAACTGTAAAAAGGGAAAGAATTGTAATTCTCTGTCTCACAGACATGCTAAGAACCTTGATCAGTGTAAATTCCACGTAAGGGGAAATCCAAAAGGTGCAATGTGTTGTTTGCTCCCAGCATGAGACAGCACTGAAACTGCTCCATATCAGCTTTTACACGAAGCTTAAAAGATCATGAAAGTTCTGATTCTGTAAATACTAGTGAGGGAGAGAAGGTAAAGACAAGACAAGCTCTTTTGGAAGGGAGGAAGGAAGGTTTGAGAGATCCCTAGCCACGGGAGTTTTCAGAGGATCATGCAGTAGGTGGATAGTTGCACTCCTGGGAAACACCTCACTCCTGCTTTCCGAAGTATTTCACTGTTCTAATTAGAACTAACCACAGAGCACTGATAACAAAGGGGAGCCCTCATGACGTATGACAGTTATTTAATTTGTCTTGGAATCAGACGGGCAGGATTATGTGTCTGGCTTTAGGTGACTGAAACAAGTAGACCACAATTAGAGACAGCTATGTAAGAAAAAAATCTCTGTGTGGCAAGGGAGAGGATGCTGTATTTCTATTGTCACAGACACAGGTGACACCAAATGTATCAAGCTCTTAAAAATTCATTGTCAATTATATACACATCCCTCTAATTTGCACTTCAGAGACTTATCAAGGACAAAAGAAGCTCTGAGCACGACTTGTATAAAGAGCAATATTTTTTGTGTGGCAAGTCTGAAGCGGAAAGATGATCTTTTCTGCTTAGGCTCAAAATAGTGACCATATACTTAACCAAGAAAACTAACAAAAGAAAAAGAAAAAGACTGATACCTCAATAAAGAACAATATTGAGAGCATTTCATTTGCCAAGCTTGTTGTTCTATATGGGTTCATGGGATCATATACAGGCAGCTTTTAGTATGGTGTTTTCCTACTGCACAGATTACCGGGATTGCAAGCCCAGTAGCCTGCCTGCCCCTCTGCCCTTTTACATGAGAGAGAGACTCTTTGTTGCTGTGTGAGTGAAGGTCAGTGGCAAGTAAAGAAGAAAATGCAGTGTTAAAGCCTGGTGTACTAACAAGGGTACAGGCTTGCTGTCTTTTATGCCAGATGCATAATGGCAAGAGAACTGAAAATGCACTCAGAGGCTGACACGACAGAAGGACAACATGAACTGGACATATCAGGTAAAACCTTGGAGACAAGAGGTAGCACACAGACATTACTTTGTCTATAGAATTTCTCACACGGGATGCTCCATTAGATAGTATACTGACTTGAAACTCAGACTGCATTGCCAGTGTTAGATACTACACTGACAGCTGGTGAGGAGCCTGAAACCTTTGTTGAGGGAGAAAGAAGCTGTGGAAAATACCACATAAAATGGGATGTTTTTTCACAGCAAGTTTGAAGTCTGTATCAATAATTCGCACCATCATATTTCAAACAGAGAATGTGAAAGCGTGGCACACAGTCTTGTTCAAGAGATAAATGTTTGTCGGTCGTGGTTAACTGAAGCATGTGTATCAGCACAAGGCTTTGTCTTTCATGCTCACAGCGTATAAGCTCTCCCATAGCTTCACTGAAAAGGAGAATTTTGACAGTGAGTTACCACCCAGAATGGGTGCAAAAAAGCAAATCGGGATCTAGATTTTAATAATCTAAATCCATAGATTTTGTGTTCTTTACCCCATCACAAGATTTTTGAACTGGTTTCCTGCCCCATATTTTCTCAGTGAAAAATTTTCCCAACTTTTTTTTTTTCTCTTTTATTTGGCGGTTTCTAAAACTGCAGCTGTCAAAGCAGTTCATCAGGACTAGGCATGAAACAATGAAAAACAAGCTTCACAGCCCAGGGAGCTTGGTGACAAACAGTGCTTTGGTGAAAGACTTCCTCTTTTTCACAGTCTTCATAGCCAGAAAGACTTTTGACCTCCGAAGCACTCTTAAAACGAACATTCATCCAGTGAATGAATGCTGGGGAAAGTTGCTCTGAGCCACTCCATAAGTGATTCATCACCTCAGATCATTTCTCGCACACTTGCCTGGAATTCACTGCAGAGTTCCAGGAGGACATTTCAGTAGAAACTTTATGCTGCCATTGTTCAGAATCAATCATGTCATTAATGAAAATTTGAATTCTAGGAGATGTTTTTGTTTTACACTCACCTAAATATTTAATTTCTTTTGCTTTAAGGTTCACTTTAGAAAATTAAAGGCTAGTTCTGAAAAGCAGCTCAATACTGGTAAAACCAAGAACTGCAGGGACTCTCTACTTGAATTCAAACATCAAAGCAATTTGCAGAAAGAAATTCTATGTCTAGTATTTGCACATTCTGGTTTTGAGTTGTTTTCTGCCTGTTCTTGTTGGCTATATCTATACTGGCCCCACAGAAGAAATGTGTGCCAAGGACTGTTATCCTTACGCCAAAGGGCACGCACGGGTGTCATTTACATCACACCGTGCTTAGTCCAAAGATCTTGACTATTCTGGTGGGTTTAGCACATGGTTACAGTGTGTTGTACATTTGCCAGTTTAGGGGTCTAAACACAGCAAGGAACATGTCACAGGACATCACAGTGAGATATTTTCATGGCACAAACCTAAGGAAATATTACACGCCAAGACATGTTGCAAGAAGACGTGGAGTTTGAATACACACACACACAGCCAGCCTGCACACACACACAGCCTGCACTGATATTGATGGAGGGATGTATAGAGAGAGAAAATATTGTCCTTTTCATTCTACCTTTGGGACATAGTCTATAGTACGTTATCCACCAGACTGTGCCCACACAATGTCTAGATCACTAAACTGTTGCTCTGCATATAAACATGACAGGAAATACCCAGCATTTCTGACAACAAGCAGTTGTTCAGTGCTTAAGTTTATGCTCTGCTCCTGCTTTATTTAGCAGCAGAGAAATGAGATGTCTCTCATATGATGCTTGTTGCGTGTGGTATAGTGTTTTCAATCTTCATGCTTCCAGTCACAGTAGTGCAGTTTGTGCTGTTTCCAGAAGGAGTCCAGCTATGTTGTTCACACCATGCAGTGTCCATGCTATTTGAACAGCCTCGGTCATTTTAGCCCTGAAGGCGTAACCTGTGAGGCGTACCTTCCAATTATAGGTCTCTTACAGACTTGAAATATTATTTAAAGGACTATGACATGAAGAGGATTGATCAACACTTAGGCAGCAGCATGGGATACCCATCTCTTACCTTGCATTATATACACAGAGAAGAATAAATATTAGGTTTTAGGTGTCAGAATAGTCCTGCCTTTTAGCTATGCACCTTATTGAATTCAAAAACATAGCACAAACTGAATATTTGGTTAGTAGGAATATACATGTGTACCTATAGACCAAAAAAGAAACACATGTACAGAAGTAGAAATGACAGATTACACTGCTAATGCCTGTGAAACCAGTTTTAAGAACAAAGCCAATCTATGTTTTACTGATACTCACAGTTACATTTTCTTTAGCCAGCTATTATTACTTAAAATATTCCCTTGGAAAGTTCATTTTCTGGGTTTTTTTAGCCAAGAGAATATCAAGCGCCATTGGAGAAACATATTACCTGACACTAATAGGGTTTTTAAAAGCAGCAGACAGTGTAACTAATAGCCCTATTCTGGTCCCATAGATAAGGAACCCTTTTAATGCTTTACTTTGTAGTAAGTGAAATTTTTCATCCTTATTTAAGATAAAATGTCAGTGGTTACTGAAAGTACATGTGAGCTTTCAGTTTAACAATTTATTAATGGAGTGGGGTGCACTACAGAGTTTCCAGGATCCAATTTATTTTTAGTAAATTTTAGCCAGCAGTTATGATTCCTGTTGTGTTTCTTGCTGACTTAATAGTCTATATACCAAATATGTTGCTTCACTGCATAGCTGGAAACAGGTACTGAAGTGCTACAGAACTTATTTCTTTCTAACATCAGTATCTGCTTCAGCTAATTAAAGACATAGTTCTCAGATCTGCAAAGCTGAATCTAACTTTATGAGTACATTCTGTGCAGCACACGGCGATATGATCTTGTGTGATATATCTGACATATCAGCTTTTGTCTGAAATACCAGAGAAGAAAGAGCAGGTAACACATTTGAGATCTGAGAGATCCAATACCTTCCTCTATGGTTAAACACCAGTACTGATCACCAGAGGCTTTTTGGACATTAGCCTGTCCTCCAGACTTTCACTATTGTATCGATGAATTCTACTAATTTCCTTAGTAAATCAAGAATAGCCCTAACAGGACTACCACTGAGAACTCTCTGTTGTGTAGCAGTGATTTTTGAACAAGCTAAGACAATGCTCATCAGGTCCCAGTTTCTCTAATAATTTAATTGTCTAAGGTTATTCCCCAGAAGACATCTCAAATTCTCTTTAGTTCCTATATACCTATACACTTACTATAACCCTGAAATGAAAGCTACAAGAGATAGCCCATTCCTGGACTCTATAGATGCAATATTCCTAAACTGTTCTTTTCAAACATAGTCATGTTAGACAACACCCAGAATGCATTTAGGTAGTTTGACTACCACTGCCAGCAAAGCTGGAATGAGCCTTCTGAAGAAAAGAAACCAAAAAACCTGTAGAGCCAGGACCAGATAACTGAAAAATCTGGAAGTTAGTCAAAGAAAACACCTACTTGTCCAGTAAAGCCATCAGACTATATAAGAAGCTGTGTCAAATATTCCTCATTTCACAAAGGGAAGACTTATCCACTAGAGAATTCCTTCCTATTATCCAACATTCCTATCTTGGAGAGGAGAGAACAGATTCAATGCCTTTTTGATTGCAACAAAAGCTCTTTTTTGTCAATGAAAATAAAAAAAAATTCTTACAGAGGATTCAGATGTAATTCTGAGATAATCCCATGTCCAGTGTCACCCTAGGACCCTGCAGTACTGAACCTACGACTACGGTCATCAAATAATATTCCAGTATATCATACTTACATTAGTTTTTGCTTTACCTCTTCAAAACTTCCTGGAATATTTTTTGCTCCTTGGCTGCAGATGATTAAAAGTAAATTGTGAGCAGTCTTGGAATATTAACAGGCAGAAATACATTCATTCACTGAAGGATGGAGGCTTATTACTTCAGATTATTTTTTGAAGGGGAAGGGCTGAAAACTCATGATTTCAGTTTAAACACTGAAAATAATTTCGTTTCAATCACTGAAATTGTTTTTTGCTTATTGTTTACGCATTTTTGAAAAAAAAACCAAACCAAACCAAAAAAGAAAAACAAACTGAAATTCAACAAGATTTTTAAGGACTGAAAATTTTATTACATTCCATGCCACCACTGTATTACATATTTCTTCCTTTACTTTCTATCAGATTTTAGGAAGATTTGTTCTCCAACCTGGTCAATATATGAAAAGTGTTCACTAAACAAATACTTCTTAGTACATACAAATCTGTACTTAGATAGGGGTGATAAATCAACAAGATGCAATGCAACTTCGTATTGAAAGATATGAATTTTGCTATAATCACATATACATTCTCTTCTATACCTGCACAAGAATTTGCTGAAAGCTGCTTGTAAATGCCATGTATATTATAATGGCTTATAAATAAAGAAGTGTGAGAAAAATTACATGAGAATCAAAATAGTAGAAACAATTTTTTTTTAAATTGTGCAGTATTTTACTGGTTAACATTTCTCAGAATTAACCTGACTGTAAGTTTATGTTGCATTTCAAATCCAGCTATTCCTAAATATATGTATCAATCCATATTGCTGACACGATGCTTCTTTTGGCCTGCCTGCAGATTACATCCTCACCATGGTTTCACCACTGGCAAGAAGCCTAGGAGAGAAGTTTGCAGATGGAAAGGGATAGAAAAATTCCCAAATAATCTGTTCCATTCTGGTCAGGCTCTTATACCATGCCCACCAACCATTGCATCAGGGACCTTGCTGAGCTGATACATTTCGGTCCTGCTTGCAAAGCACAAACTTTTGGGTCTGAAAAATGATGGATGAACATTAGATTTTGGTTCAGTTACAGGTCTGGGAAAAATTAAGAGCAGTTCTCATTTTATCAGAATGAATTCACCCATCCCTAAAATAGAGCTGGCAAGGTATTTTTTGCAACTTTATAACACCATTGCATAAGCATAGTGACTAAATGATAAATGTCTCTAATGGGGATGGAGTAATGGGCTTGAACTACTGTAGACAACTCTGCTGGAGCTGCTGTTCATCACTCACAGTACTGCTCACTTCAGCTCTGTAGGGTCCTAGAAAGACAGACATTCTTCTCCCACCCATCCCGCCTCTGCCCCATGCTTCCTGAAATGCTGTTATAGGGAGTGCTGTCACTACAACAGGAAGCACACAGACTGGATATGTACATTAAAGTGTTGCATGTGAATTTACGCCATCACCCTGAACTACTCATGCTAACCTGAACATCTTTTTGTCCACAGTTTATTGTCGTTCTACACTAAAATTGCTTGTAAAAAAGAAGCCTTGATTATTGATGATGCAAATATATTTCTTCATTATTAAGTGAATTACAATTAGCTTGGATTTTAACATCTATTCAAAATGATAGCAGAGGGCAACTTGCAGCAGAGAAAGGGTTGTAAGCTTTCCACTTACCAATTAATTCTATTATCAAATGCTAGGAAAAAAATGTGCCTGCCAGCTGTGGCTTTATTGTGTTTTCCCAGAACTAATAATGGGAAATCTGTGAAAGTTTTTCTTTTATTACTTTTTTTTGTGTCTGTGTGTATGTGTTAGCCAACAATAACAACAAAAAACACACTCTTTTTTTTCCCATAGAAATACATTTTTTTCAGAAGGTGATCTAAACAGAACGGTAGTGTTAGAATAATTGAGATTAGGAACCTCAATTTTAAGCTGAAATTTTGTTCCTCCTAAGCACTTCTGAAATGTCATGAGCAGTAATTTCCCAGTCATCTAGATGCAAAGATGATATGAACTGGTTTGGATGAGTTACAGTGCAGTCCATAACAAACTCATTCAGCCATCTAGAGCTGGTGTTTTCCTGCTTCTGCATCAAGCACTACATGGTGAGTCTTACTGTAATCCTGCTATTTTTTTCATTGACCACAGACAATTTTAAATGAAAGAAAAGCTTCTGCTTGCTTCTTCAATGCCCTCTGTAGTCTTCTTTATGATTTTCCAGCTGTGTACTGTAAGAAGCATGTCAATGACAACAATTTGTATCTAATTGAGATGGCAATATCAAAACCATTTATTTGAAATCCTTCAGACATTAATCAAACTTCATAAAGCTCTAATAGTTTTTCCCTTCTTACATCACTGTTAAATGGATCAAAATGCTGGGCTCTCAGGCAGTCCTCTTATTTTAGCATCTTATGACTGAACAAAGAATTTTAACCAATTTCATTTCCATAGTTTTCTTAACAGGATTAATTTTATTTCTGCCTCCTAATCTGTGTATTTTATTTCACCAAAACCCTGAATTTAATTTAGCTGGGCTCCTGGTTCAATAAAGTGGAAAGGACTACTTGCTTCTCTAGGTAAGGCCTTAGGCAAAGAAATAATAAAAATACTTTTTCAGGTCCTTTCCCACCTGATGAAATTTCCTCACTGAAAGCATAATTAGACTGTGGAACTCACAGAGGTGGGATGCCAGCTAAGCAAATTCAACTAAGGTTTTATAGAATAACAATGTCCAACTTTGCCTATTGCTGAGAGAAAAAAGAAATGTAACAATGAGAAAACTTTATGCTTTATAGCTTGACATGACTTTATACGAGAGGGTTAGAATGTTAGAATTAGAACCCAAACCTCCTCAAGAAAATTATTACCTCTTCATGGGATTTTAATATATTCTTCTGAATCACCTGGTATTGGCCCTCTCAGCACAAGGATAATAAAACAAGCTTTTTTTAACCAGCAAAGGAAATCTGACCAAATATAACAATTCTATGGAAGCAAGATTTATGACATATGCTGTAGATAATTTAGTGACCTATAGTAATAGTGCAGAGTGGCAGTGGTAACCCATAGCCCACAGTATTTAATTTATTTTATTATGTGTATTGAGTTTGCATGGCCAGATTTTGGTAGCAGGGGGACCACAGGGGTTGCTTCTGTGATAACCAGCCAGAAGCTTCCCCCATGTCTGACAGAACCAATGCCAGATGGTTTCAAGTCTGACCCACCATGGGCCGAGGCCACTTCAGAGGTGGTAGTAACACCTCTGTGATAACATACTTAAAAAATAAAAAAAAGTTATTGTGCAGTTTTAATTGCGCTCAAAGAAGAGGCAAGTGTGAGTATGTAAAAGAAGTAGGCCTGCAAATCCCAGTCGGTGCAGAAGGAGAGGGAAGAGGTGTTCCAGGCGTCAGAGCTGAGATTCCCCTGCAGCCCCTGGTGCAGCCCGTGGTGAGGCAGCTGTGCCCCTGCAGCCCATGGAGGTCCATGGGGACACAGAGATTCACCCATAGCCTGTGGAGGTCCCCACAATGGAGCAGGATGATGCCCAAAAGAAAGCTGTGATCCCATGGGAAGCCTAAGATGGAGAAGGCTCCTGGCACAGGGCTTGTGGCCCTCTGGAGGACCCACGCTGGACCAGGCTGTTCTTGAAAAACTACACCCCATGGAAGAGTGACCCACGTTGCAGCAGTTTGTTAAGAACTGTAAGCCATAGGAAGAACTCACACTGGAGAACATTGTGGAGGACTGTCTTCCATGGGAGGGACCCCATGCGGGAGCAGGGAAAGGACTCCTCTCCTTGAGCAGCAGCAGAAATGTGAGATGAACCGACCATAAGCCCCACTCTCCATCTCCCTGTGCAACTGGGGAAGGAGATAGAGCCCAGGAAGGAGGGAGGGGCAGGGATAAAGAGGTTTTAAGGTTTGGTTTACTTCTCATTATCATGCTCTGATTTTGACTGATAATAAATTCAGTTAATTTCCTGAAGTCCAGTCTGTTTTGCCTATGTTGGTAAACGAGTGATCTTTCCCTGTCCTTATCTCAACCTATGAGCCTTCCATCAGTTTTTCTTTCCTCTGTCCAGTTGCAGAGGTAAGTGATAGAGTGGCTTTGGTGAGTTCCTGGGATCCAGCAAGGGTCAAAACCCCAGACAATGTAATAATTACCTTGGTTCCATGACAATACAATTTCTTCAGCTGCTCCCTTGGGACTTTGTTGCCTAATTTGCAGATAAAGTGTGTCTGACCTGGTCTGATGAAGTAAGCTCCAGGACTCCTGAGGCTTTATGTTCATTTGGAATCATTTTGCTTTACAACAGGGATTTTTATTTTTTTGCCATTGTTTTCAGAACATATGTGGACCAGAAATGGGACAAAGCTTTTGAAACAGAAACTTTTGTAAACCCAGGCAATAACACACACACACACACACGCCTTATACACCCAACAGATTATATTTTTATAAAGCTCTAATTTCACAATATCTGATATAGAAAACACCACAACAGCACTGCTGCAGGGATGGATTAATGTTTTCAAACCAAAATGTGCTCCTTATTTCCACGCTGTGATAGCCTGTGCAGCCAGGGAGCTGGCACAGAGCTGGGCAGCTCTCTTGCCCACAAGGCTAGAGGCAGTCCGCAGCTGGGACAGGCTGTGTTGCCAAATCACCTGCCCACCAGAAAGGCATCTGCTCACACGTGGGCTCCCAGGGAAGTCTGCCCTTCCTCTTGAGGCAGCTCTGTGAGTAACACACAACAGTCTGTGTCCAAACCCGTAATAAGAGTTGAGCTAGAGTTAAGCCCTTAGGAAGTCCCAGAGAGAATTCCTGTCAAACACATAAAACTGCTCATTTCAGGCAGGCTCTACAGTTTTTTTTCACATGCTCAGTACAGATATAATGCAGGAGAATAATTTATATTATAAGCAAAGCTATTATTCCTGTATAAAGCCCACAGTAAATTGCTATTAAAAGGTTTTGATTATTCAGTTGGTTGGGTACTTATAAAACATATTCTAGCATGTAAGTGGAAAGAAACTTGCAGCTTTTTCTGTAGCAGATTTTATCTTTCCTGTCCAGACAAGAGGAAATGGAGGGATATTTGTAAAGAGAAACTTCAACAGACTTCGTTCCTCAAAAAAGGCTTCTGCAAAGTTTTGCAGAGTAAGGTGAGATGGTGCATGTTCTAGGCTTTTGATTTCTCAGAGAGTAATCAGTGGGGAATAAAAAGTAATAAGACAAAAACATAATAAAAGAAAAAAATTAAGAAAAAGGTTTAGAGACTCCCAACTGATTTACTGTAACCAGAGAGAAATGAAGGGTGTGAAGACAGTGATTTGATAGTAAAAACAAACAAAAAAATAAAAAAGCCTGCAGTAGAATTGCTATAAAAGAGAATGTATTAAATAATGAGATAAAAGCTATTATAAAATTCTCTCAAAATGCCTTTCAAGCTTTATGTTTCCTACTCCCCCAAAGTTTAAGAGTGCCTAGTGTTTCCTTTTTGGCCAAACATCTGCCAAATTCATATTTTAGTTAGATTTTAAATAGGAGCAAGATCTAATACTCTACTAATTGATTGAGCATATTCCTTTACCAATTCCTCTACTGCATATTCTTCTGCAAGGACAACCCACTAAATAGCATTGCTGTACAACCATGAAATTCCTTGAAATAAGACTATGAAGATAATAAACCATTGAACACTCAAAAAATAATATATTCAAATTTATTCACATATTCTTAATCATTAAAATTTTGCTAGAACTGAACATTTTGAAAAAAAATTCTCTTAAACAGCACATTTTAACATATCTGATAACAGTTGCTGTCTATCTATATCTGCAGTTTGTGTATGAATTGTTGAAAGAAAGCAGAAATGGACCTCCTTGCCTTTTAATATGAACTGTCTTTTGTTCATCCTAGATTGCTCTGCTGATTTAAGGGTGTGATTGCCATGTGCTTTGCTCTCAAAGTACTTGTCTGCAACTCAGCAGAATGTGTGTTTTCTATAGACTTCATTCCAGTGACAGCAGAAATTGTATGGTCCATTTCAGATACGGAGCTACCCTACTCCAGCAATCCAATCACCTGCATCATATTTCTTGATCAGTATTCCATGAAAGACTTGCTGCAAAGAGAGGTAAAAGAGAACTACAGAGAAGTGTGCTTCATTAATTTTTTAAAAAAAAATTATCCCATCTTTAACCTGAAATGGGCAGAGGCTGCAAAAGTAGGACAAGTGCATTTGTTTTCTTTTAGATAAATTGTTTTCCACCTCCCAGCCAGACTCTCATTAAAAAAAAAAAAAAAAAAAAAACCAAAAAAAAACAAAAAAAAACAAACAAAAAAAAATCAAACGAACAATAAAAACAACTAAAAAAAANCCACAAAAAACCCCTCTTCATTTCGCAAAGACAATTAAGCTTGGAATAGTATTTCTGTTTATTTACAAACCAGATGTTCTGTCACACCATCCCTGTAGCACCTCTGGAGCATACTTACCTCTGTTATATTGGCATGCCCTCAAAATAAATGTTCCAGTGCCATCACACCTCACAGTACTATTTTCAATAGATAATATCACTTCTGGAAGTTGATGAACACTGAAATAAAACAGTCCTGTATCCTATCACCTTTTGTCATTATCTAGAAACTTTGCCATGGTGTCACAGATAAAGTGAATGTACTAAAGAGCACGCTAGAGGTTCCAATAAAAATAAAGTACATAAATATAAATAGAAATTCCTTTATTGAGGTTACAATTTATTTTTAAACTGAACGAAAAAGATCATCTGTCATAAACCTATGATTACTCTAGGTGGTTTTTACAACCACCAGGTTTGATTTTTATCAGCTATTTCATTCTAGTTATTCACCCATCTTCATTGTAAATTGCTAAAGAGCCTGCAAAGGCTTCCAATGCCTTTCTCCTCTTAGGTAATCCTTTGCAACAATAAAGGAACCAAAGCTTTATGTAGCTACACTGATATCTTTTGCTAAATGTTAACTTTAACACTTAAGCGATTCTACATAATGAGATCCTATCTAAAAGTAATTTTCTCTTCTGACAGTCACCATGGTACTGATGTGACTGAAAAATTCCTTCGTCATTGATTTTGGGTTTGGTTCTCTAATGGTCAGGTCTTCCAGTTGAAGGTCTTGCATCTACCAGAGCAGCAAAGGGAGGAAAATTATGACTTACCATGTGAGAAGGCTGATGACAAAAGTATTAAAATGTTTGTTAATACCCTGCTCTTAAATTCTAAACCAAGCACCTCTCATGGGCTGGCACTGGAGACCAGACATTGGGCCCAACCCAGGTGAACTGACCCATTTTAAAGTGATCAAACTTATACTGTGCTTTTTGGTATAGATAAGGAAGTATTATCATACACTAGTTAATCTAAACTTAATTTATTTCAGCCTAAAGAAAAATCTAGAGAATGGCCACCCATGTTTTAATAAAGATAGCACTTTTCTTCCAGTCTTCAATGCAGCAAATGTTAGGGTTTATTAATATGCTGAGAAATGTATTTGCGTTATATTCCATAAAGTGATCATAATCTCTGCTAGGGTGAAAGTAATTTAAAAGCTACTGCTTTATAAAATAGTTTTACAGACTTATTAAAGTAATTAAGTATCTCTATAAGAGAGACAGAATTGCTCTTGCACCACAGTCTGAAGCAGTTTATCGCTGTATTCCTTAACCAGACTACTGCTTTAAATCAATTATATCCTCTTATAATGATCTTTTTACTAAAATACATGATTTGTGGCATTTCTGTGAGGCAATTAATTGTAGCATTTTAAAACAGACTCCATACATTCTGCATACTGTATATGTGCATGTGTGAAACAAACCACACCTCTACGAAACATTTTAAAATCATTTAATTTCTGCCATAAATCATTTAAATGGCTCTTAGTCTGAGTAATTACTGTTGATTGGTTCAGTGTGCTGTTTTACTTACTAGATTGTGTTTTTCTAATTGGCCAAGATTTTAATAACAAATTACAAAAGGATATGGGGTAGGATGGGTAGTACAACTAGCAGTTTTAATATATGTGGTGTCCTGAACTCAGTTAATTAATCCAAACAGTAGCATTTGAAATGACATCTGGTTGATGCAACGGAAAGTGCTTTTATAATCCTAAAATGCTCTTTAACTAATCTGCTCGTGCTTCTTAGATATGTATTTTTAATTACTGTTATTATTTGAAATAAAACAGAGTTGGTTAAAAAAGTATATGGTGACTGGTATCTTTGGGGTGTAGTGCCCTTACAAGGTTTTTTCATTTAATTTGGAATTCTTGCTCATTAAAGTATTTTGGGACATCCCATGATTCAACTTTCTGTCTTGAGGGGAAAAGCAAGCTTGTGGCTATAGTATTCTTGGAGTAGATCAAAGAACTTAATGTGACACTTAGGGCTGGTCTGGTCAGGGATGTTATTCTACTATAATTATGCCAGCTCTCTTTCTTTTTCAGATATTCTGTTCTCAAATAATAATTTCTTCCATAATAATTACTCTTTCAAGAAAGCAAAGAATCAACTGGTATGTGCAGAAAATAAACCAACCGGGATTGTGATCCTGGAAATTGGTATACTTTAACCTTTCTGGTTTAGCTGTTCCAGGTGGACACTACCATGGAATAAGTCTTCTACTTTGTGGAAAACAGATTTATCTCAGCACCAAAGATGGGACTTCCTGAATGTGGGAAGCTGACTAGGCAGTAACATTTCCACTCAGGATCTTGAGCTGAGACCACTCTGCAAGAAAGGGATACCAATTCTATTAATTTTGGCTCATTGTAGAAATTGATCCCTTACACAATGGAGAACTAAGAACAGGTCTTTGACCTCCACATAAGAACAGCTGATGGGTAGCCCAGGGGTTTATATCCCCTGCAAGTTCCATTTGCATCTCTTTTAGATATGGTCAGATTTGATTCCTGTAGCAAGAGGGTAACAACAATATTTTTTTTAATATTCCTCCCAGATATCAAATGCCACTGCCCCATGGAACAGGTTTATTTACTAGTTCCAGAGATTGTATTTGCCTCAGCAATTAGGATGGTAGAAAAATCCTGACTTTTGTTGCCTCCTAAGTATTGAACAGGAGCATCTGAAGTAGTATACTATGTGGCTCTAAAATGTATTTTTTCATTCTAGGTTATGTTAAGCAGATGTAAAACAGTGCCTGTAATTGAAACCAACTCAAGAAAGCTTTAAGCTACGTGTCTGAGGTCCTGCTGGCTGTCGAGATGGAGTAGGACAGGTCTCAGCTCACATTGACAAAGCCATCCAAAAACCAGGCCATATTCAGGATACAAGCAGCAGTCTCAGCACAGCTATGTCATGGAGCAATACAAAATTGCTGGAAAAGTTCTTTATGTACCTTGTTTCTTAAATCCTTGACTTATTTTTAAGAAGAAATTAAAATTAAGAACAATGTTCAAACTGCAGAAAATTAATGGAAAATAAAATTTAATGGGTGAAATTGAAATTTGAACCTTGCAGAATTCTTCCCTGCTACCAGTTTTAGAAGGAGTGTATAACGCTATTTCTGTTTCAAACTAATTTATTTGAAAAATCAACAAAACTCCATAGAGTTTATGTATCTCTCATTTCAGCAAAAGTAATATCCCTTTTCAACAGGGAGAAGTGCTGACCAGAAATCGAGGCATCAGTCTTTGTGTTACACCTTTAGCCTTGTTTTCTGTTTGCTATTTTCTACCCAAGAGCAGACTTTAGATAAATCGCTTAGGACTTTCGTGATCTATCAGATGCTGAGACTTCAAAAAGCAGGGAAGTATGAATAGATAGGGACTAAAATAGTTATAAAATTAGTTCTATGTTCCCATTGTCTTCAATTATACTTCAGAAGAGTGCTCTAAGGGTAGATGAGATCGAGATTGTCACGTGTTCATCCTCTACTCCAGTGAGTATTACCCATCACCTTAAATGTCCCATGGTAGTGGGTACCACAAACACCATATCTGGTGTGGGATCTTGTTCCTAGGCAGGCTTCTTCACACCTTGTGGGATTTCAGGGATTTCTCAGAAGAAAGAACAGTCTCTTCAAATGCAGTTCTGCTGTCCCTACCTCTGCATCGCCCTAAGGCAAAGAGGAGCTTCCCTGAGCAGCCCTGGGTGGAGCTGTGTCCTTCCAGTCCCTGCCATGGTGGTTATTTTTAGATACTAACACCAGAGGGTTTCAGACCAAGGACATCTCACTCCACCTGCCAGTCTCACCAGGCCTGCTTATTTGTAAGGTTCTTTGAAAATTCTGCGAGCTCACATAACAGGACTATCCAGAACAGAGACTTCAGTCCAAATGGGAACCTTGGCCCAGGATTTCTGTTTACTTCTTAGTATACAGTTAACTGTTACTCAGCAGAGTTGGTGTGCATGTTGCTCAACTCTTGTTCCTATTTTATTGCTCTGTACTGTATTGTAGTTTTTAGAAATAATTACAGGCTAATATTGTAATTATAGACTTCTCAATTTAAATTTATTTTCATGGCAACAGCTCTGGTGAGGTTTTCTTTTTTAAAAAACAGATACAAATTATAATGAAAATAATGTGTAATTTAGAGGAATCTTTGCAAACAGGTCTGTAAAACCTCAAGTTAATAGCACAAATAAAAAAGCAACCAGGTATTGAATAAACCCTCCACACTTGAAAGCAGGTAAAAAAAAAAAAAAAAAAAAGAACAATTTTTTCCCACCAAAGGTTTCAACATTTCAACAGAAGTGGATCTCTGCAAACAAGCAACTCAGCACTCTCAGCTTTCACAAAACTAAAATGCTGGGCACCACCACATGGGATCAGGCCCACAATCCCTTTTTCTCATCCTTCCAGGATCCTTTTCTTTGATGAATTGCAACTCAGTCATGACAGTGGAATACCAAGAAACAAACAAAATTGTTTCCCTGAACAAAAAATAGCTAGCATGGGAAATCCCCCAAAAGCTTAACAGCTCCTGCACACATATTGCAACCTAAATTCAGAAAAGAAGTGCATGCTTGGGTTTGTGTCCTTTGTCACAAAACTTTGCTAAGAGACCCAAATTGCAGTTGCAGTAGTCTGTCTGAAGCCATCTGTTTCCTTTGAGTGTACAGGGAGACCAATCCTGAACAGCGGCACAAATCACACACACCTGAACACAGCTGGACTGGACAGGACGAGAGCCACTGCATCAGCCAGCCACAGATACACCTCCTCCATGTGCCCACCACCAGCCTTCGGGGATTGTGTTACCTCCAGATGGATCACTGAGCAAATTCAACTTTTAGCTGTGAGTGACTTCTGCCCATGAAAGGCCGTACCAAACAAACTGCTCTTCCAAACCTTGTGAAAAGTGTTTGAGCGTCTACTTGAAGGTATACACTTTATTCAGTAGTCTAGCTTGAGTTTATCTCTTATAGCTTAAAAGGCTGGAACCTCAAAGAGGACTTTCACCTTTTATATTTCATTAATGTTAGTAGTTTTATTCTCTGGGGGTTCTTGTTCCATTGCCTATACCACTCTAGAGAATCTTCCATTAAGATTGTAAGTGATGGGACTAACATCTTCTGTATTTGATGGGCTCATGTCCTTTCTGTAGAACAGTTTTCTGCAAACAGGTCATCCAAAGCACGCTATGTTAGTACCCCTCTCTCCATACCCATCTTCCATGTTCTGTCTCTTCATGCTCATAAAAAAATGAATAAATAAATGGATTCTAGGCTGAACATGTCTTCCAATATTCTGTGGGTGTTGATATTCAATATGCACTACATCATTTGATTTTAAAAGTATCAACAAAAATAATGTAAAAGGTACCTTCAAACTATCCATCTGAAAAAGTATTTTCTTAGTAGAAATAATTGTGTGAAACTGATCATTGCAAGACATGAAAGACTTAGACTACATTCTAAAAATGATTTTGCATTAAAGGATAAGACTTTTAGTCCTTTGTAGACTTAAAAAATTATTAATATTATATACAAATTTCAATTCTACGGCAAAAATGCAAACAAATCTAGGGTGCCAGAGGAAGATGTCTCCCAACACATGATAATACCACACACAGGTTTAGGGAAGAAATTAAAAATAACATTGAATTGAAACAGTCAAGGGAATTTAGGTAGGCAGAACGTAATTACCCAAGCTGGAATTTGGCCAAGACACTGGGGCTAACACTTTTTCCCTTTTGAAAAGTGCCAGGAGATCTTTAATGAGAACAAGTACCCAGGGATCTCTAATGAGAACAAGGTCAGGACCTTTATTTGATATCTCAGCTGAAACACAGCAATCTCAGCAGCACTGTACTACCTAACACAAGGCTGGGGCATAAGTTCAGATCTGACTCAGAAAAAGAGTGACACCAACAGCATCACTACCACCTTCTTCTTTCATACTTTGCTCTCCATGGTTTGCTCCCACTCCACAGCTTAGCAAAGTGCTGTTTATCAGGTAGTGCAGAACATAGGAAAATTGCTATTTCTTTTTAAATGTATTTGGCTTAGTTGTCATTGGTTCCATTTAGTATTTTCTGCTGGGTAAATCTGTCAATGGGTACTGGCTGACTATGGATGGTGAACTAACCAAGGACAGTAAAGAGGAGTCTACTCTTGACAGGAGACAACATCATTATGACCAGAAACACAAAAGTAGAAAGCATATCATTTTAGTAATTTTAATCATTTTTGTTAGTTAAGACCTTAAAATTGTTTTGCAATTACAGTTTTAGATAGTCAGAAGAGTCTTTTCTATTTAGTGTAACATTTTAACAGCTGTTCTGTCAGTCCAAATGCTATCTTTCCGACCTCTCCAGTTCTTTGGGGTATAAAAGTGAGAATTTGGCTGTTACTGATACCCTTTCCATTGTTCAGGTATATCATAGTCTGTTTGCATATTGTGATGTAACAATTTCCAAAACTGCAGCAAAAAAACCAAAAGACATTAAAAAGTGAGCATAATTTTCAAATGCTACCAAACTAAAACGCCACACATTAATAAATAGTTCAGTTTTCAAAGGCACTGGGCACACTCAGATTCTGTTCATGTTGGTTTATTCCCACTGATGACACATGATCACATGCTAAAAATGTGCTTGGCAGGATTAGGCCCTAAGATGAAACAAAAGACACTTCAACAGTATTCACAAGGGCAGCAAATATAAGCATAGGCACTTGCACTCTTGTTGGTCTTACATTTATTCTAGGTCAACAACAAGCACAGCTGCTCCCAAATGGTCCATGGCTTTCACAGCCAGAGAACACTGTCCTGGTTTGATTGATCAAGATACAAAAAATCCAATTTTGCAGGTAACAAAGAGTGTTCTTACATTCCAAATACTACATGTACCACCATAAGAAAGGCTTAATTAAGCTTATTAAAATATCCTTTTTTATATCCTTTTCTGTTCACCAGCTACTGTGAGTTGATCCCCAGAATTGCACCAGAGAGTATCCCTGATTTTTCTGCACCAACTATAAAGACAGATTTCTCCAGCTGGACAAGCCACACTGTTCATACCCTCTGTGGAGCTCACAATTGAATCAGTATGTTGATGGACTTAATTCACTGTAGTGTAAGAGCATAATATCTTGCTTCATCTTCGATGTCTCTCCAGCTTAGCTGATCCTGAAGATCCTATTTCTGTATTATTTAAATTGCACACTCTCTTCCTTCACATTAGATTCTTTGACTGCAGGAACTTCCCTTGAGAAAAAACTGCACAACAATGACCAGTCAGGAAATCCAAGTTAGCCACAGCTTTCTTGGCATAACAGGATGATTCCAAGTAATGCTTATCAATAATACAAAATAATTTGTGCAGTGCGTGTGGTACTCCTGCTAAACACTTGGTTTGACATAGGAACCTGAGAGAGAGAATAAGTTGTCTCAAAGGTGTCATTTTCTATGATATTTGCAATTATCGTCTTTTATCTGATGGCTTGATAACAATTACATATCTTATCCTACCTGGTGAAGAGCAACTACAAACTATTTTGAAAATTCAGCATTTCAAAGGCTTTAAAAGCAAGGGATTCAAGTGGCATTCACAAGACAGAGAAAGTACTTGGTTTGGCAAGGAACTGGCACTTGACGTGAGGAAAACTGGACATGGGAGAGACCACACAGCCACATTGCTACCTTCTACAAAAGATGCCAGCCACATCATGTGGATGGCTGGAGTGGGATGGAGTCCAGCTTCCATCAACCACCTTCTCCCCCTGTACATCTGCCCCTGCACAAACGTACATCTGCCCCTGCACAAACAAGGTCCTTTGTCCAAAGTCCAGGAGGCAGTTCACTGAACTCAGACAATTGCCTTGAAATCTACGTGACTTCATTTGTCTTACTTGAATTTTGAGCCATTAAAGTTTGCTATTTGGTCTTTTTATCCATACAATATACATGTGTGTATATATCTCCAGTTTAACTGGATGATGTAAATAACAGTCTAAGTATCTAGGTGTTTCAGTGTCTCTATGTTAATATTATTCAACCTTTTTTCAGGCTGCCTTGTGTACTTGGACGGACATAATGTGCATTATATTGAGATCATAAAAGCATGATGAGCTTGGCCAGAATAGCACCCAAATTTAACTGAGAAAGGACCTGTCCATTGACTTGCGTACCTGAACTATTACAGCTGACTTCATTAAAAATGTCAGACATTCTCATTTGCAAGACAACATCTCTCAGACAGGCATTTATATTCTCAGACTGCCCCGAGTAGGTTTAGATAGATAGATAATTTATTACATATGTAAGTGTATATTTGTATTTTCCAAACACTTGCGAAAGTTAAACCTGAAAATGTGAAGTGTCCTAATTTGAATAAGAAATGAAAAGCTCAAAGGAGACCAGAGTAATTAGTCCAAAATGTCCATTAAAGTAAGGAGATGAAGAAATCTAAAGAAAGATTTTCCTATCTACATGCAAAAACATGAAGAAGCATCATAGTGTTACCTGCACAAGACCAGCACTTTCCCTGGGCTGAATTACAGCAGTTACACATAACTGCTCAACCAAGGACGTTCAGAACACAGGAGGGTCCTGTGTCATGTCAGACCCATGTCCCACTCAGCAGGACAACACTTCATCAGTGCTGCTCTTTCAGCAGGGTGATGGGGGTGAATCCTGCCTTGCAGCTCATTAACCTGTTCTGGTCCAGTGTTTTCTGTGATTCCTTGGCTTGTGCCTGACCTCTTTCTCAGCTAGATTTTGGATAGGTCCAAGGCAACTTAGTTCCCAAGACTGGAGGCAGCAACCCAGCATTGCAGATATCTCAGAAGATACCAAAGATGTTTGAAATATCCAGCAATGACTTAGCCAGTACTAAAAAATTTATCTTCAGTCTCACTTGCTTCTCCGGAACACTAACCGGAAAAGCAACATGGAAGTTTTAATCTGTGGCAAACCACGAGTCTGAACAGACAGCAGCACATAGTGTGTCCAGCCCTGGCCTTGGTTCCGAGAATGGATTTACCCAAGTTCACATTCACCATATTATCATCTTCACCCCATAGCAAGGTCTTTTACAACTTTTGTACAAGCTGTCTGACCAGAGATAAAACATGCATGGTTTTACCTGACCTTATAAACACAAGATCAGTGACCAACAAACCCCAGAAGATCTGAGTCCTGACATATCAGCATGAACGTGCAAAGTTTCCTCATAATTTCTTGCTATAATTTCTTGGATTTGCAATGTCTGGCTAGAAGTCCTGTAAGAATAATGTGCAACAGCCTATTGCAGAGAAAAGATGAGAACATTTCAGAGACTTCCAAAAGATTTAGTTGTGACAATTTACAAAGGGTTAAAGGAAAAGAGAGATTGTATTTTACGGGCATTGCCTCACCCATTCTTTGTTAAGATACTGACTAAGTCTGAATATGATAGAAAAGAAATTGAAGAGGTCTTTGCTTGGCAGTGGGTCAAGAACAGCTGTGAAAATAAATGATGACTAGAGAGAGAGAGAGAAAATATATGAGGTACCAGTATACCTTACTGTACTTTTAAATTTATGCTGCAGATGGTGGAGTGTTTTTGAATCTCAGCACTCTAAAATAACTAACCTGGCAGGTGCACACCTGGTGGACTTCTAAGGGGAGAGATCCAGCCATTATTATCATACATGATCCAGTAGTTAAAGTTGAAGAACTGCATGGCCATGCAGTTTTTGGTGGGAATTTTTATTTTTTCTTATTTGGATGCCAAAACTACATATCAAGCCACAGGCAGAGAATAAAGTCTGCGTAAAAGTTCATACACACATATACACATACTTGTCCATTTTCATGCACATTTCATGTGAGTATTTGGAGTTAATGGGAGAGTAGAACAGTCCAAACATTTTAAAATTTTTTAAAAACTTTTAATTCACTAGTTTTGGCATCTCATTATCAGAAGTAGTGATAACAGGAAGGAGGTTCTACCTTCAGTTACAAAAAAAAAAAAAAAAAATCCATCAACCGATGATTCTTTTCAACATCTGCCTCCTTTCTCTCCTTTCATAGAAAGCATGCATGAATAATCAGACCATAGGGCTGCTGTTAATTGAAAAAATCATTAGTAAACTTCCAGGTGCTGTTTACTATATAACCATTGTAATTTTCTATCCTAAAATCAGCATCTCACCGACATCATTGTCTGCCCTGGGGCATGAGGATTGTGCAGCTTTTACATTGTCAAAGGCAGTTGCAACCCCATTTGCTAGCAGTGAAAGAAATGGATCCACACCTGCAGCGTTTGAGGCAATAATTCCTAATATTAGCCAGACCTCATGAGGAGAGGGCTTTTTTGCCAATCCTTTATGATTCAACACTTTACAATCCATTTGAAATAATTTAAATATTCTTTTATTTTTTTGCTCCTACCCCATGTTTATTCCTCCTTTCATTTCTCCCTTCTCCTGAACCAGACCTACAAGTAAAAGACAGACATAGATCATACCATACCTATGCAGCTAAAGAAACAGAAGACTTAAAAATCACCTCTTATTTCGGAGTATTAATTATTAGACCTATCCAAGAAAAGGGCAGAGAGATATTCTAAAATACAGCATTACTAAGTACAGATGAAATCCAAAGCACTTTTGGAAATAACACCTGGTTTCTTCTCCCAAAAAAAAGTTAGTTCAAAGGCAGAACTGGATCTCTGGGCCAGAACAAATTGTGTCTCCTTAGGCAAACCGCAGACAGCAAGATCCCAGCTGGTTCAAATCAGAATATTTTTCCTGACTTCAAGAAGGTTGCACCTGTTTGTGCCTACCTGGGCTCTGCCCTTCTGTATTCTCAGCTATAACATACCAGCCTTCCAGAAGTCTCTGGCCCTCTCAAAAATTACTTTGGAATTGACAGATTTATCTATATCTAAAATGTCTCTAAAATTGTCATCTTCCGTTTCCCCAAGAGACTCTGCTCAGAACAATTCATTTAAAGAGGATTCAAGCCATCTCAACCATAACATGTTGAGAAACCTCAAATAATGCTGCCAATCCCGAATTTGCTAGAGATTTAATAGAGTGAATTTAATCTTCAGTATCATATACATAGCATTACTAGGCTAAAATTAATACTAAAACGACCATCACAATTATTTTTCGCATACTATATTCCTGGTAAGTTCAGCTCTGAGTAGCTTTTCCTAAACTCAAATTTACAACTAGCATAGATAAAAGCGTCTGTATATATGTACTTAATTAGATACAGCACGAAAACCATGTGTGATTTAGTTACTTATGTGGACTGGTTTGTAAGCCAGTGAAAATGCTGGGAAGGAATAAAGGTCACGCACTGTAACTCAAGGAAGACAGTGGAGGCCCTGGCTCTTTTAGTGCAGAGTCCCTCAAAACCTTTTGGGGTCTCTGAGAACTGGTGAATACACCCAATCTAAAAAGAAAAGAAAACCAGGGAGTTTTTCAGCAAGAGTGAGAGGGGAGAAGACCAGTAAGAAGAAGATGTATGGTTGGGGCTTCTTTCAGTGTAATGTACTTTAAAAACAGCACTGTTCAGCTAAGCCTTTAAGCATTTATTTAATGGCTAATGATTAAGATCAAGTAACTGGCACATAACCCCTGCCAAACTTAAAGGCTGACACACTCTGAAGGGCTTTATTGAACTGGGGCCCAAGAAATACTGACTCAATTAGAAAGCAATTTGAAAAACTCAGAAATATACCAGTGTCTGTCACTGATTGTATTGTCTTTCATAATGAAAAAGTTTCTGCATTTTCATCAAAAGAGCAATCAATAGTCTGGTAACGATTTCATCAGGAATAGATATTTTCTATGTTTGGTCTTGCCTTTCATGAGTTCATCCCCATAAACTTTCTTCTGATAACAAGAAAGTGGATCATATAAATATGTTCTTTGAAAGTACATTTTAATCTCTTAGGGTTTTCCTAATATACTATCTAAAAGATATGACTGAAATGCACAAGAGCTAGTGGTGGGGAGAAGTTATTCACTTCACTGAGGACAGTCTTTCCACATTTCTCAGAGCTGACTTATTTCTACTTAAGGAATATTATTTGTGACCCCAAAGCCTTCATAAGACACTTCAAAAATTAAAAACTAGTCAGAGTTGATTTGGTGTTTTTAAATAAATTTACATCATGAATCATCTAAAGGTAAACACCAAGTATTTTTAAGGGGTTTTTTTCACTTTTGCCTCTTGTTCAATGGTAAAATGCCTTTAAATATAGGCTGAACTCCTCTGGGAAGCCAGAGACCCCTGTACATCTGTGAAGGCTTTAATCTGACTTCTTAAACTGTTAGTCTGATTCCAAGAACTTTGAAGTAAATGGAAAAAACTTTTACAGACATCAATATCTTTGATTCAGGCCCTTTGGGTCTTCTGAGAACCGTTTTTGGAACAGACTGGCTATTGTGCTCTTTACCTGTAACACTGACTGTCTTTTTTATCACTAGAAATTTATTTAAAACCTGCTCCATAAATAATCTGCTATTTACAATAAGTAATACACAGTATCATTTCCCTCCTTGGCCTGCACAAAGCATTGTTCCAGATACTCAACTGGAAGTTTTTAGTGGGTTTAATTTTCATAACTCTCTGAAGTTTGTTCCAAGATTTCCAGGTGTGTCTGATCACTGAGTTATTTGTCTTTAAATCTTTCAGGGTGAATTTTTTGTAGGTGCCAGCCTTGCATGTGTCTGTTAATTGATGCTCTGCTTTCACCCATGGCAATTGCACTTCATCAGCCTGCCAGACTCTGAAAGCTTGCGCCAAATTAAAAGCCCGCTGCTAGAGCTTTATATTTGGTAATTTTAAACTTCCATATTTAAGGCTGGCAAAATGTTCTGTGTTTCCCATCTTCAGCCTATCGTTTGGAGGAAAGAAAATAGATATGGTCTTGGTCACTGGCATATAAATGGTGCAAAAGCAGTCTTGGAAATGCACAATTAATTTGTGTTGCTGAGATAATTCAAAATGTGGACTTGAACAGATCCTGGTGTCAGATATCTTCTTTTATATTTTGAGTTATGTTTACAAGCCTTATGACTTAAAAAGTTTCCTTCTGAAAGTATTTTCCTATCTTTCATCATTAAAAGGAGCTGAAGGGGTCATATACTACGCTTGAAAGACTTTTTATTTCAGATACTTTATGTGGTAGCTTGATATCGGGGTGAAATCAAATACCACTTTCAGATAGCCCAAATGTATGCAAGTATTTGGCCCCTCCTGCACATGCAGCAAAGCTAGCTGCCTTCACGAGATTCTCTTTTGTTTTAGACATCTTTTGCTATACCATATTCTGTAGATTTCTGTATAATTGTGAAGTCACCATATCTAAAGACAATAATCAATATCTTGAAAAATACCTTGACCCAAGCCAACATAAACTTGCTTTTATTCTTATGTGAATAAAATCTCAGGGAAAATGCATATATTTTGTTGTCTTCTACCCTTCGTCATTCAAATATCACTTCTCCTACTACTCTTGGGAAAGGTTATTGTCTGTTAGTCTGTGTAGGTGGTATAGGGATATAAATATTACCGCTAATAATAAATTTATGGCACTTCTTTATCTCACATAATTTAAGCAATCATCCAATATGTATCTGTCAGGGCCCTGAGGGCACAAACAGGAGTGTCCTATCCTAGCCTCTCTGGGACCTCACTCCACCCTGCTCAGGACCACATCGCATCCCCCCAGGGCCTTCAGTCCCCATCCCAGTGATGGTGCAGCAGTGCTGATCTCCAGCCCCATCTCTGCCTCCATCTCCTTTTAGTCCTGGTTGGACTCCTTGCTTGTGCTCTGGCCCTGATCCATCACTTGCTGTGTTGGAGTGTGTCAATGGACCCTGTTACCAGCACCTTGGCACTGTTGCCTGTGGATGAGGGCACAGACAGTGCTGGGTCATCCTCAGGTCTAGCTCCACAACTCCAGCCCATGCTACTCCCTCACATAACTATAAAATATACAATGGAGATTTAATTTATGCATTTCCTGAACTGATCCTAAGTATAAGAAAACATACCATACTTACCGAGCCACTCCACCAAGAATTACATCACTCTATAGAGATGAGTTTCATGGGAAATTAGGCACTGATTTCTACGATTTTTTTACAAGTTATATTTTTAATTCACTGAGAAACCGATAATGACACACCCTGCAGGATGAACATGTTTGTGAAAGGTGTCTTGTCAGTTTTATGACTAAATTGTATAAGGGACAGAAGAATATTCTTTTCTGCACCTTAGGAAACCAACATTCAGTCCATCTCATGAGACCTGAAGGATATAGTTAAGAATGGCAGTATTAGACTCCCCTACAATCATTTTAAAAGCTCGAAAAAGAGTTCTTAAGGCGATTCAACTCATTTTCCAAAGGGATGGTGTTTTGCAGGAGGAAAGCTGTGTCTGTCTGTACCATAGCCACTACTGTAATTGCAGTTTGCTGCAGAAAGTAGGTGGTGACTCTCAGAGGGCTCTGTTTTGTGGTGATCCCTCCACACTTTGACAACTTTCTCAGAGCACTGCTTGCATGAACTTTCATGAAAGGCACATAGAGAGGAGGTAGATGGCAACTTTCACTGTCTCTTCTGAGACACGAACCTGAGTCTGTCAAATAAGGTAGGAGGAGAGAAATTGAGGAAAAACAGCAGCCAGCAGTGTGTGCCTGACCTGTGCGACGCCCCGGGCATGAAATTGTTCTTTTGCAGGCTGTGGATTGCAGCTGTGTACTGTTGTAGGTAACCGAATGCAGTGGCTTTGGCCCTCATGGGGATCCCCCTTGCCCCAGGGTCACTCCTGTCCTCGTGGGCACAAGACTGCCACCGTAGCAAGTCTCCAGGTGCAGCCAGTGGCAAGGCAGCTGGATACATATTCCCAGGAGGCACACAAGCACACAGACATATGGCTGGGCCCATGGATCAGCACAGAGAACAGTGCCTTTAACAACACTCATGCAAGCACACGCTCCGCTCAACACACATGAACAGCACGGACGTTGTGGTGGCTGAACCAACCACAGTAATGCCCAGGGGGCCACAGAGCCAGGAAAAACAGGTTTTGTAGGCTGGCTCCAAAGGGTAAATCCCCCTCTGTGAGGATGGCTTCTCCCACTGAATTCCTGTGACCTGATGTAGGCTCGGTCTGTCTGAGTGACAGTGGACAGACACCCCTTGTATCTCCTAAGGAAAGGTAACCAGATCTGTCCTGCCCTTCCCTTCTTCCTATAAGTCACTGCTGTGTCATCCCTGCCTCCTTCTCTGTACCCCTTTTAAGCCCACTTGTGCTACCACCTCGCTCTCTTCGTTTCTGGTCCCCTTCGAGGGAGTTTCTACAATAAACCCTTGGAATACCGGCCGAGGAGCCACCTCTGCTCATTTGTTTCTGGTCACGCGTGGGCTATCTATAAGCCCCAGGCGTGCTAGGCTACGTGCCTTCCACCGCACGAGCTGGGAAGCAAGTCAGCGAGGCACCGAGGTGCCACAGGGTGCTCTCCCTTTGTGCTGGGCACTCCTAGACAAGCTGCAGCTATCCTGGCTGGGCCAGCGCACCAGCATACTAATATACACGGAAGCTCAGTCCCGTTCATCTTCTCCAGCCATCTGGATTGAAATCCACTGGTGGAGCATGTAACCTCCAGTCTGGTTTTCCCCAGCAGCTGTTCTTAGACAGTCACTCTAATGGGGACCAGTGAGCCCCTTAGGCTGACAGCTTCTCATTCCAGTGGCTGGCACTGAGACCGCTCCTACCCACTAGTCAGTCTGATTTCAAGTTAAGTTTTAAACAATCCAAAACTTCCCTTGCCTCTGCAACCCATAATACGGCTATGTTCCTTTAGGCAATGGCACTCTAGTTCACATGGCATTGCACGGGGTGTCTTGCACTGACTCCAGTCAGCATTTGCTGGCGGGTTTGCTGCTGGTCTCACCATTCTCCTTGGATGGTCTCAGGAATAGTTAATGCTTACATACATCCAAGGAGGAATGGCCAGACTAATGAAGAATAAATGCACTGGAGATTAGATATATACCCAGGCCAGGAAGCCCACAAGCTGTAAGTGTTTGAAGGCTAGGAGAGTACTAAAAGTGTCATATATACTTGTTTCATTGTCAAACTCTTCCCTTGATAGCTGCTTTTTGTTGCTGTCCTAAACAAGGCACAGGGGAGATGAATCTTCATTTTTGTCCAGGATGGCTGTTTTTGGAAGGCAATGCAGATCTGTCCCCTTCTAATACACAGGAAAGTCTCGGCTGAGATTGTAATGAGCATTCATCTCTGTCATGTCTTTCTCTATTTCAGTCCTGTTTCGTGGGAAGATATTTCAAATGTCTACTGCAAATGAAATTACAGAATGGCAGGAAAGAGGATGGTCTCATTTATCACATAAAGATACTGGCAGAAGCAAAGAGGATCAGTGAGTCAAAGGGCAGGTAAGAAGCCTAAACTGATTTGGGGAACATTTCCCATGTTGCAGATTTAAGACCAACCATTAAGACCTGTCATTTTTATGAGCTAAAATTGGTCCTCCAGCACATTATTTGCCATATTTTTTACAAATCCTATTTTAGCCTTCTTTTACCTGAGGATAGACCAAGACAATATACAAACCAAGGTAAAGCAGAACAGGGAACGTGAGTTAGTCTGCAGCCTCTAGATCTTTTATCACAAGCTGCTTCTTCATTTAACATCTCCTCTGTGCCTTTCTCCATAAAGCATTATGGTTTTGCTCTGAATTAAAACTGAAGTATTTGCTGTTTAATGTGTGAGGTTTTCTTACAGATTATTTAAGGCACAATTTCTGTTTATAGTCCCAGGGTATATTCTAATCACCTTTGTTTACCTCATATTCCTTTCCCAATTAACTGACAACCTATTAGCATACTTTTTTTTAATCCCAGGAGTATTAATTATACATAATTTATATCATAAGCATTTATTCCTTATCAGTCAGCTGAATAAAACATTTACCTGTTTATAGCTACTTGAGGTTAACACTTTTATACAAAAAACTCACCTGAGACTTCCAATCAAATTATCAGATTTTTAATTTTCTATTACATAATGATACTGTATTAGTCATTGTAGTATTTTATTCCACTCTAGGCTAAACAATCATTTAGTGGAGCAGAGTGTTGGCAGCATTAATTAACCAATGATACATGCTCAGTTGAACAATAAGCTGCAAATAATAAAAATGCAAGATGAGATAATGTATAGACCTTCTGTGTTAATTGTATGCTGGAAAACAGTATTAAACCCTACCCTCAACTGTACACGTGTAGCTCAGTGAGAGCTGTGCGTCCACGGGCAGGCTCTGGCTGACATGGCAAGATGCAACCTTGTCAGTCTCAGGCTGCAGAATTCATCGTGTGGATTTTATCTTTGCCCGCTAACACTCAGTCACTTCTGAATATAAACTGCGGAGCAACCAAGTGGAAAAAGGGGGTATTCTATCACCTCCAGGAAAATAACCTGATAAAGATACTGTTGCAAGAAGCTTTGAATAAATGTTAAAAAAAAAAAAAAGACAAACAAAAAACCAAAAAACAAAACAAAGTAAGCCTAAAACATTGTGTTCTTAAGGGAATGGACTCAATTAGTTTATGCCAAGGCATATCATGCCTTTTTTACGCTGTTTGCCTCTGGTTTTTTGACTCCTGACCCTCTTACTTCCATTTTCTCCTGAGTATTTAAGGGTTTTTTAATCCTTCTGGGGATTTCTGTACTATTCTCATGTTATTCATTTTTCATTATTATTTTCTTATCTTACAGTATCCTTTTTCACATTTGATTTTTATTTCCCATTTCACTTCCACTCCTGTGACACTGGACTTTTAACCCTGAGTCTGCAATGCTTCTTGCTGTATCTTCTGGTTCTTTCTCCCCTTCTCTTTGTTTCTGGTCTTCTCTCATATCACTGCCCCAGCACCACTCTCTCCCTCAACACTGTTCTCTACTTACTTAGCTCTTACTTCATTTACTATTCATTGTTCCCCTATTCTTTGTACAACCATTGTGCCTTAGAGCTCTGGCCATGGAGCAGGGTCCATTGTACCAGGCACTACAGAAACACAAAGCAAATCATGTGTCCCTGACCCATGCAGCCAGATACAAGAGAAGAAACTAGAGGAGATGATTGCTAGATCAAAAGAAAACCTTCTCCTTTCACCCCTGCATATAGATCATTCAATTTACTTTATAAAGAGGAGAATAAGGACAGTGTTGTTAAACAAAAGTAGTCAAGGGTGGAAGCACGAGTATTTTGGGGGAAAAAAAGAAGGAGGACAACAGAGAAGAAAAGCTGAAAAATGTGGGACAGAAATTTTCATGGTGGGTGATTTTTAAGGGCAAGAAGCACACAGAAGGACCTTGAAAAGGCCATACAACATGCATGATGCACATTTCAAATGACAAATGCATCTACTCATAATGGCCAGCTCTGTCTTGGGGTCAGGATTCATCTGACTGACTTAAACATCTAAAATCTGAGTTAGCTTCTTTTCAATCAACAAAGGGAGATTCTGGGCTGCAATTCATCACTAAAGTAAATGTCTAAAGTAGCTAAGATTTGCTGCATCCTAAAAACGTGCCCACCTTTCCTTTTTTGACTGAAAATGATCCTGAATGCTTCAAATATGGACTCTCTGAAAGCTTAAAGCTAGGTGAGAGGGACTCTGTAGGCATGTCCATCCTTGATAATAAACTGGCCTGAGCCCTAACTTTGTCCTTTCTGCTTCTGTGAGCCCAGCAGCTGAAAGCCAAGGGCACCCAGGTATTGGAGGCCTGTGGGAGCCCTCCGACAATGCACACACTCAGGTGTAAGAGCAGCTCGGGGTTCTGCCATGGTTTCCTCCTCCTCCATCACGAAGGATGGTGACATTGTACTCTCAGAAACCAGGACAGGTCAAGGCCCATTAGTCTTCTCTACCCTGACTCAAATCTTATTGCTTTCTTTTACAATATTCATTTGCAAATTTGGGGTTCTCTGCCCTGCTGTGTCTGGCCACTTGATTGGGAATACTATTTTTAATTTGATTGAGATTTCACACAGTGCTCCAAACATAACCTCCACAAACCTCTAGGTTTTCAAGAGCAGAGCTGTCATGGTATTACAAGACACTGTCTGGTTTTTGTTAATACCATTAATACAGGATATTTCTATGTGATTCCCATAATTGTTAGGAGAAGGTGAAGACTTTGTAAAGTCCTTCTCCTGACCACTTTTTTGACTAGTTTGCTTCTTCTATCAGTTTTATAAACTCAAAATCAAGCAGATAGGCTTCTCCTGGTCACTAATGACCTTAGTGTTTGAAGAGAGTTTCTTTGTTTACAGAGAGTGGTTGAAGAATGATCTTTACAATGACAGAGATCTCTGGGACTGACTGAAGTGCTCTTTGTGGAAGGTGTTTGGCTTGCTGTAGCAGAAGTAGGCACCAAAAAAAATCTCTTTCTACTTCCACTTCGTTGTAGAATAGAAAGTAATTACTTTGGGTGTAGAAGCTGCCCATGACCCCTCCTTCGGAATGGTCTTCCTGTTTCCCTTGATGTTTTTCCTCTTTTTTTGACACTTGAAAAAGAGCCTTTCATTTTACAGAGGTTCAAATATTTGTGTGAATCAAATTCTCCCATACTCAGCACTTAGATATCAAGACAACTCGTGAATGAGATGAGAGGACGGGGAAATGTGATTAACAAGGGGATGCAAGCGGTATTGTAATTGCCTGCTTTTTGACTTGCTGTATGCTGCTGAAATAGACTGCTGAGGCCACCAGAAGATGAGAAGGACATCTCTCACCTCTCACAGCCTGTTAGAACAACAACCTGGGTACAGATGCCTGCTTCACACACTCCTATCCCTCTTTCTCTGTCAGACAATGGGTTCAGTTCTGTTCCTACAGCTGCCAAGCTGTGCTCTGTGTACCATCAGCAGGCTTTGAGGTTGTGTTAATGATCAGCAGAAGTCTAGTGAAGTATAATAATCAGTCATTATGTCACCTTTGTGTTCAGTAAAAGTGCGGACCAATAGGATATGGGGTGGCCAACAGGAATGTCCAATGGTTGGTCAAAATATCTCCTGGCTCACCAGAAGTACTGAAGGTTGAACAGCAACTTTGTGGTTCAAAAAGTGAAAAAATAAGTTTCAAGCTGTACAATTGTTTTAAATTGTACTGGATATGGTGTCAAATCCCAAATAACGACTTTGCAAGTCTTCTGCCTGCATCTTTTTAGAACTCTCTCTACTTAGTTTCTTGGTGAAATTAAAGTTTCCAGGGTTTTCACTCCTCTTAATCCTTCTGATCCAGTGGAAGTCTTATTTCTTCTGCTGTAGCAACAATGTCTTGGCCCAGCCCTGGAAAACCTACTGAAAACACTGAGGCTGTAGCATTGCCACTGACAACACAATGTGGCTTCTGAATACCTTTGATCCAGCTGAAGACACCAATGTCCTTGATCCCACAGACACTTCATAGTACTATAGTTATATATTCTACTTGTGAACCTAGTATATTTAATGAAGATAAATATTTCAAGACCATCAATATGCAATATTGGCAATTTATGCCTATATGTTTACTGATTATTGCAATCACTCTTAAGACAGCTTTTGAACCACACCCTTACAAGTCTGACACAACTGTCTCTCAGGAGCAGTGAATGAAAACAATGCTGAAACACACAGAGCTGAACAACAACCCCCTTTCACAGAATCACAGAATCACAGAATGAGATGGAAGGAACTTACAAGGATCATTGAGTCCAAGCCCTGGCCCTGCATAGCACAGGACAGCCCCAAGGGCCACACAATGTGCCCAAGAGCATTGTCCAAATCCTTCTTCAGCTCTGTCAGGCTTGGTGCCATGACCACTTTCCTGGGGATCCTGTTCCAGTGTCCAAGCATCCTCTGGGTGAAGAATCTTTTTATAAAATCCTACATAAACTCCTCCTTGACTTAACTTCAGGCTATTTCTTCATGTCCTGTCACTGGTCACCAGAGAAGGTATCAGTGTCTGCCCCTACCTTTCGTCTCACGAGGAAGTTGTAACTGCAATGAGGTCTCCCCTCAGTCTCCTCTTCTCCAGGCTGAACAGACCAAATTACCTTAGCTGCTCCTCATACGGCTTCCCCTCAAGATCCTTCAACATCTCCATGGCCCACCTTTGGATGTTCTCTAATAGTTTAATATCTTTCTTATATTGTGGCACCCAAAATTGTCCCCAGTGCAGAGCAGAGCGAGACAATCCTCTCCCTTGCCCGGCTGGCGATGCTGTGCCTGGTGCCCCGCAGGACACAGCTGTCCCTCTAGAGGAAGGCACAAGGTCAATTTTTCCAATTTCACCTGCTTAAAATTAAGCATCTTGCTCTATAGTGAGGCCTTTAGGTGACTTAATTTTTACTGAGGTGAATCACATAAAGCAGCCAAGATTAAAAGCAAAACTAATCCTGTCTCAGGTCCTGAGGAGTGAAAATGACTCGAGTAAGTTTACATGGGATGTTTAGTGTTCAGATCCATCAGCTGTCAATGCTGACTCAGTTCTCTGTCCTACAGTGAGCACCAAGCCTAGCTGAAAACAGAGGTGAATTGTGTGGGATCTCCACTTTACCATCAGGAGTCCGAATTCTCCCTCAGCTATCCAAATACCTCTTCATACCTATAGTTAGTGACTATTCTTCCTCATACATACCTCTTGTAAAAAAAAACAAAATAACACAAAACCTACACTTTCAATCTTTGGAGCTCTGAAATGGAGGACCCCCAAACTGTTGAACATTTTTATCATTACAACCAGTTCTTCATCAGTTACAGCATTTCTATTGGTCTCTGAGCTTAGACATCATGTTGTGTCTTTTGCTATAAGAGACAAAAGTTCAAATTATTTCAGAAAAATCAAAGACCATATAAGGATATGGATATGGAAGTGTGAAGTTAACGGCTGGACACAATGATTTTAGAGGTCTTTTCCAACCTAAATTATTCTATGATTGTACAAGGATCTCCTGAAAGAAGACTATTCACACTTTAAACAATAGGGCTTGGCTTGCTCCTTGTGCAGGCAAGGTTTCTGACCCAATACACAGTCTGTCAGAAATCTCCACTGAAGCAAATTGACTTGATCCCAGTCAGTGAACACAGTCATAAAATGTAGGAATGAATTCTTCTCATTTGACTGTTTGCTAGTGTCCTGTGAAATAAACCAAATATATATGTCGCAGAATCAAAGCTCAATTCCAAAAAAATCCTGCAAATTAAACAGTCTTTCAGAATTGCAGCACAATATTAATTATCTCAGGCTATATCTAATGTTGGTATGTGCCTTTATATGGAGTATGAGATTTCTTATTACATTCTGGATGCTTTGATTGGATTTTATGATAAAAGTAACCTCATTGATTTTAATATTAAAATCAGCCTTACTTAAGTTGCCTGATAAAAGCATTTAATTCCTTTTGCTTTAAGAAAGTAAACTGCCAAATCAGTATTTAGGTTACAAAGTCTAGAGGGAAATCTGCCCAAGAAATAAATACTGCAGTTGTCACAGCGAATGATCAGTTAATAAGCGGCTGTCCACAAAATATATGCGGCAATTTGAGTTGTCTTCAAAAGTCAAGAGAATGCTGTGCAATTCATGAATTTAGTATGAATACTGAAATATTTGTCATTTCTCTTGAAAATGTAACTCCTGAAGTGATGCTGCTTAAGTGGAAATCTTAATATCTGATAAAAAAACAGCAGCTTTTAAGCCCTCAAATTTGTGACAAAAGTTGAATCACTCCACAGAAACACAAATCAGAAAATAATTTTTAAAAAATCTCACTGTTTTTAACTATCATGATTACTGAGTGCTTGAGGTTGATAATATTTCATGATCCTAGCCTCTGATAAATATTTTTTACCTGGAAAATACTTTGGAAGTCCATCACAAAAACGTAGCAAAATGCACAATTTCATAATAAATAGTCTGTTGGGCGAGTTTATGAAAGAAGGATCATACACTCAGTAAGCACAACAAAGAGGAAGGTGATGCTGCTCCATAGCCCACTGGCTTTTCAGGGTAAAGCTTCCGCTATGCTATATAAGTGACAGAGAAGATAAAGCCACTTAAATACTTTGTCTCCCTCCCTCAGTTTATTATTTGGCAGTTCAGTGGATTATGAAGTCTGCGTGTTTCAGGAGTAACTGGAGAAGATAACGCATGCTTAAAACATTCAGTTCTGGCAAACTATTTTCAATGAAAAATAGTAGCAGGAAATGTGGATGCTTCCTTTACATCTGCCTTAAACCTAGAGGTCCTGATCACCCACCTTTTGTTACTTATCTCTTTATTTTTTTGTTCATTCTTCCTTCCTTGTCCAGGTTTTGTCCTCTTCTTCCTCATTTATCTTTGCTTTCCATCCTTATCTTTTCATAGAGAGCGATTCTCAAGTCCTTTGGTGAATTGTTTTAAAATCCCCCACCCCAACAGCAGCTCTTGTCTTCCTGCTAACTGCCTCCAGGAGCTGGCAGCAGAGCAATCTAGATGAAACAATTGCTTTCAGATATGCCCTTTTGGATTCTTTGATGCAGGAAGGAAATTCCAATAGCCACTGTGGAAACTCCATGGACCTTTTCAATTCCCAATAAAGAGACCTCTAAGCCTAATCCATCAGAAATCCTTAGCAGCTGCTGGACCACAAATGTCTGGCTGCTCTACAGACCACATATGGTAGTGGATGCTTCAATAATGAGTGAGAGATCTCTTGTCCACAGCAACTGTACAAAACTTAATTATTATTTCACCTTGCCTCTTTCCCAGAAATAGGTCAGCTACATGGAAGATAAAATAGTATCCCTGGAAAAAGGATGATGGAAGAGTATTTGGTCATTGCATACACTACTGGAAGCAAGGATAAAAATTCCGTTTCTAATCAACATTTTTATCCAATATCTCTTCCTCCATTTAATAATGATAGGCAAAGGTGTATCTTTCCACCACTGGGGGTTTTTTAGTGCAGCATTCTCTGGTAATACATATTTTTGTGTTGTTTGAACAGAAAACATATTTTGCTGTTTCTTGAAAAGTCACACAATTTACATTGGGAATTTCTGCCTATCCTGATTTCTGTTCCAGAACCACTCAAATTGAGAGAGCTGAGTACTTTCCTTTGTATGAATGTATATGAAGCTAAACTAGGGTATTGTGAAAAACAGTTCACAAAGCCAGTAGAAAGCTATATATAAAATGATATTCTCATTTCAGATGAAGCCTGAGACAAAAAGGATATAGGTAAACACAGCTGCAACATTTTTAGGCTTATAATCAAAGGCACAAAAAAATATTGGAAAACTATGATAATTATTGTAATTAAAATGTGAACAGTATTGATGGAAAATATCTTTAAAGCATATAAAATCAAAACAAATCTTTTAACATATGGGAATTTATTCCAGAGGAAAGATATGCCAAACAAAAGTACCAGTTACCTACTTGCTTCTTACCGCTAGTAAAAGTTGAAGCTTAAGACAGGAGCAAGAAATAGAAGAAATGCTTCTCAGTTCTGGTTCACTGAATCCTCTACTTTATGAAGAAATGGGAAACTACCATCAAAACAATAACAGAAGGGGTTTTTTTAAATGTTCTGTGTTAAGACACTTGCCTCTCCATCTGCAGCTCCGATGTCATTCCCTTCTCATGTTGTGTTTCTGTATCATTTTCTTTCCTTCCTTCTTTGTAAGTCTTTTGTTTCTGATCTTTTCCTTATTCCCTGTAGATATTTTCCCTTCGTCTCTCTGTGAATGTCACAGCAAGTGAGTACATGCTCAGCTTTCAGCTGGAGTTGCTTGCACCGGGCTTAAGCACAAGTGTAAAATCAAACTGATCTGTGGAAGACCCTTAAGCTCCCTATGCGGTCTGTGGAGACTGGCAAGCTCTCACCAGATGGAGTCAGATTCCAAGTAGAAGCCAGACTAGACAGTTTGGTGTTCCAAAAGATGCCATGACTGTGCAGGCAGCCCAAGACAGCCAGGCACCCAAAGGAGGTCTCTATCAAGGCCTTATCATTCCATGGAAGACAACTGAGGCCCCAGAGAAGAACTTTCCACTGCTTTGTCTTTCTTAGGTTCATGCTTTTTTTTTTTTTTTTTTAATAGATGTCACCAACGGTTTGGTCTCCAGGGCTCTTCTATTCAGCAGGACTCCAACAACAATCTTCTATTCAACAGTCATAACCCAGACGAGGAATAGTTTTGAAACCTAATGTGTTATCTGGCATATGCGCACCCAAAGACTAGGGTAGTCTAAGGACTGAAATGACTGTATACTACTCCACTGTCAAACCCTTGCCATGGCTCCAGTCGTACTGGAATAGATCCAGGTACAGACCTGCTAAATCCCTCTTCAAAGTGGAAAATGCTGTGGCCTTGACACCACCATTATCAGTGGCCTGCAAGTACAGCTGGATGCAGACCATGTTCTGCACTTCAGCACAGCCCTGGTCCTGCTCTTCATGCTCAGAGGGAATCTCTGTGCCTCTTAGGGACCACCCTCCAGTCTGTACAGGCTGTGAGACATCAGTGGTCCTGAGTGTTGTGTGAGGAGTGGAATTATCTTCTCTAGAAAGTCAGTGAAGTCCTAAAGCAGGATGTGAAGAAGTACTGATAGCTCCACAAATCAAAATACCCAGTAAATGTTTGGAGAGATGGGCTTTTTCTGGTTTTCCATTCAGAAACTATTTTTCTCAATTTATCATTTGGAGGGAGAGCTGACATCTTCCTTCCACAGAGAAACATTTAATTTTAAGATAATTTGCATATAATACTTTGCTTTTGCATTGCTTCAGACAGAATGATTTCCCATTAAGATAAAGCAAGGATGAGCAGACTGTGGCCACTGAACAGAGTGCTCTGGCAGAGCAGAGCAGCAGTATAATGACATTAAGAGTTAGATTTTTAAAACATTCAGAAAATAAATTAAATTACAAAATTAAATTTTTTTAAAAAGTCCAAAATTGTCTGAGCAACGCAGACTCACTTGGAGGTCCTTCACAAACGCAGAACAATTGGCTTCACCTGCAGGCCTTCACTGCTCCAGCTGGACATTACCTGACCACTAAAGCCCTTTGGATGAGCCAGTAATGTCTAAATAATCCACATCCAGACATTGTCTTACACCTTCCTTGGTGGACTGCACTGCAAATGCCTGGTACAATTAATTAACATTGGGACCAAAACCAGAGTCTCCAGCTTCCAAAACAAATGCTCAGTCATGTAGCCAAAAGCACAGCTCCAATGGCATAAGCCAATTTACTGCCTGTTTTATTAAACTTCCACAGTGTTTAGAATCACTAAGTCACAGTAGGTCTGGCACTTCATGTTATGAACCTTGGTGAGCATTTCCTTACCCACCCAAACAGAAATTTAGCGTCTATTGCTAATTCTGCTGTCTGAGGCATTTCTGTTTTACTGCAAATCATATGTAATGATGTGAAATTTGGCAACATATGTAACATACATGCCTGAGCCCAATTAAGACATGAATCTGCCTGAATATGTGGATGTGTCTGCTTCCCTTCTAAAAGTCTGAGCATTATTTTGTGGTCTGTGTGTTTCTCATGTCACTGTCTGTGATCACTCTTAATACACAGGCAGCTATAGCAAACTTTCCCTTGTAACCACAATTCACCCTCATTTACTTGCAGTCATCTGAAAGTTAAGGTTCAAACATGAGTGGATTTTCTGGTTTTCCTGTATATTCAGCAGACTGATGTAGACATCTCTAGGAGGCAATTTGTCCTGCCAAAACTTAATTGTCAAAGAGGGTCATATGCCCTGAGGTGGCTCATGTCTCTCTGCTGAATATTGATGAAGTCTAAGCACTACTTTACAAACAGACTTTTCAGATGGCATGAATCACCTGGGAGGCATCCCATCCCTGCATGCTATTGGCTTGCAAATAATAGCTCAGCTTTGTAATTTCAGATTAATTTTCCTTCTATAAATAGAGAGAGATTGAAGAAGCTATGAAAAGTACATTTCATGATGTAATTTCAAAAATGTTCAAATACAGTATACAATTTGAGGAGAAAAACTATGAGTAAATTCTGGAGATCTGCAAAGGTTTACTGGTTTTTAATTTTCTGTGGATGTTCTTCACAGAAATAAGTTTTATTGAAATACTTGTTTGTCTCGGTTTGGACAGG
>VWPU01014442.1:0-15483 GCA_013398955.1 Callaeas wilsoni | reverse complement strand
CCCTGCTGGGGAATGTTTCCCAGGGGTTGTTCATTTCTGGGATGAGCTTGGGTGAAATTCCTCCCTGGACGCTGCTTCTGCTCCAGCAGAGGCTGGGGGGTTTCTGCGGCAGCCCATGAAACAGAAATCTGTCCTTCCTTGGACAAATCGTGATGGTCTGGTTAAAATGACTTACAGGATTCCTGAGCAAATCCAGTAACTAAACCCACCCAGTTCCTGTAGCCACCAGGGCCCCTCCAGGCACTGGCCATGGTGACCCATTCCCAGGAACACACAGTTTTGCCTTTCCACATTGCCAATACCAGCAGAAATGGTAGCAAAACCCTCGTTTCCAACAGAGACAGAAATAAAGGAATCCCTCTAGGATTAAAGACTCACTTAGAGCATCGTTTGGTGGTGACAGTGTCCGCAGGGCAGGAGGCAGAGCCGCTGTTCTGCTCCTGCCGCGAGCGAAGGAGAACCTGTCCGTATCCGTGTTCACTGTTCTGTCCAAAAATACAGTAAATGTTAGGAATTTGCCACTATATTTTTTGTATTAGAGGTGAATAGTGCAGATTCTACTGGTGTTATTGTCTGGGGCGGGGGGGGTCGGGGGGTTGTAGTTCTCAAGCTGTTGCAAACGCTGCTTTAACTGCGCTGTGGAGTTGTCTTGGTTTGTGCTTTACAAGGGAGTGCCAGGACCCGTGGGCAGCGTCCCCTCCTCGTGCCAGGGTGCCAGAGCTGCAGTCGCTGTGCCCCGCAGCCAGGGCCAGGGTTGAGCTGCCCTGGGTTGGTGTGTGCCAGCAGGGATGTGGTGGTGCCCGCAGAGCCGTGGTGGTGCCAGCAGGGCCGGGGTGGTGCCAGCAGGGCCGTGGTGGTGCCAGCAAAGCTGTGACTGGGCCACAGAGCCGGGGCTGGGCCCATAGAGCCGTGGCTGTGCCCATAGAGCCGTGGCGGTGCCAGCAGGGACATGGTGGTGCCAGGAGGACCGTGGTGGTGCCAGCAAAGCTGTGACTGTGCCACAGAGCCGTGGCTGGGCCCATAGAGCCGTGGCTGTGCCCATAGAGCCGTGGTGGTGCCAGCAGGGCCGTGGCGGTGCCTGCAGAGCCATGGTGGTGCCAACAGAGCCGTAGTGGTGCCCGCAGAGCCCTGGCTGTGCCTGCATAGCTGTGGCTGTGCCTGCAGAGCCATGGTGGTGCCAGCAGAGGCGTGGTGGTGCCCGCAGAGCCGTGGTTGGGCCCATAGAGCCGTGGTGGTGCCCGCAGAGCTGTGGTTGTGCCCATAGAGTCGTGGTGGTGCCAGCAGAGCCGTGATGGTGCCAACAGAGCTGTGGTGGTGCCAGCAGGGACATGGTGCTGCCAGCAGAGCCGTGGCTGTGCCCATAGAGTTGTGGCTGTGCCCACAGAGCCGTGGTGGTGCCAGCACAGGCGTGGTGGTGCCTGCAGAACCATGGTGGTGCCCGCACAGCCGTGGTGGTGCCCGCAGAGCCGTGGTGGTGCCCATAAAGCCGTGGTGGTGCCTGCAGAGCCGTGGCTGTGCCCATAGAGTCATGGTGTGCCCGCAGAGCCGTGGTGGTGCCCATAAAGCCGTGGTGGTGCCAGCACAGCCGTGGCTGTGCCCGCAGCCGCTCCCTCCGTGAGCCCTCGGTGCAGAGCAGAGCCCCTGTCGCCGCTGCCACCCTGTCACTGTACACAGACCTCACTGTCCAGCCCCAGGAATTGTGTAGCACTTGGTGAAGTTCAGGGTGTCCTGCACCGAGCCTGGCACGGCGGGAGGGGAAGGCGCAGGTCTGCCCCAGGAACGGGGGCGATTCCTCCCAAACCCTCCCAAACTGACCGACACTTGGCCTGGCAGTGTGAAACATCCAGCACCTGCCGTTCCCCACACTGCAGCTGGGAATATTGACCTGTGCTCGGGGTATCTCCTCGAGCAATTCCTTCAGGTTTCCCCCATTTGGGCACTGGAGGGTGAGGAGGAATATTTTGAGGTGAAGCTGTAGATTTTTGCATCCCTTCCCCTCTCAGCCTGAAGCCCAGCCCCGTGCTGAGGCTCAGAGCTCCCTGAGTGCCTCACCCAGCGGGACATGGCACACACGAACCCTGGGCTCGCAAATACACATTTCTGGTACAGAGCTGGGAACAGCAAACTGACATCACCTCATCTGGGACTTGGGAGCAGAGCCGCCTCCTCCCGCCTCTCAGTCAAATTCCTCCCACTGTGACTCTGATCCCAGCTGATAAATGGGTACAAAAACGTTACCTGTGCACCGTCTGTTGGTTTGGATGAGGTAAAATGTGATGCTGGTCAGTCTGGTGAGGCTCTGAGCAGTGTCAGACAAGAGATAACAAAATTCCCATTGCATTTTCAACTGCCAAAACTTTGGACCAGCTCTTAGGTGAAAACGGGAGGAGGAACTTCAACCTAATCCAACACAAAATATAAATAATTTCCAAAAAGAAAAAAAAAACCCGCAAGTATTCCTCTAGAGAGACCTCTTTTCTCTTCTGCTCCTTTATTTTTGCAATGAATAGGTTGTGAAAAGGTCGGTTCTTGGCTCCTCTGCCTGAGCATCCCTCCCTGCCCCGGGCTCGGTGTGTTTGGGGTGAAGGAGGGCAGAGCTTTGAACCCTTTCTTTAGGATGAAGCTGAAGGAGTGGGGAAGGGAGACAGAACACGGAATCAAAAGCATGGCCTTGGCTTCATACCACACTTTCTGTGCCTTGTTCTATCAATGTAAATTCTGAATGTTGTACAGTAAAATTACTTGGGAAAGACTCCTTGGAAAAGGCTGCACTGGCTTCTTTTTTGAGCACATGTACATATATAAATATATATACATATATATATTTGGTAATGCCAAACAGCTGTGTTCTGTTGTCCTGGAGAAGTCAAACTGGACAGTTTGGATGTTTTCTGTAGAGTTTCAGACCTGTGCGGCCCCGGCCCTTGGAGGGAAGTGTACAGATGGGAATTATGGATATCAGCTATTTATGAATAAAGAGTCTTTTACTGACATCTGACCCTGCTGTCCATTCACTGCCGGGGTCAATCAAGGCAAGGCACTGGGAATGTTGGATTACACAGGGTTTGGGGGTGGTTTTTAGGTTTTAATCATCCAGCTTATTTCCCTTCTCGAGAGCAGTGGTGACAGGCCCCCAGAGCCCTTCCTGTGCCACCCCAGGGACTGAAGGTGGGACAGAGCCCTCAGCACTTCCACACCCTGAACCCTCAGTGGGTGAGGAGTGCGAGCGTGGCCACGGCGCTCAGCCCAGGCGGGCTGTAATCAAAGGTGCCGTTAATCCACGCGTGCCGTAAATCAGGCTCTAAATCAGGCTCTCCTGCCAACATTTCACTGCCTGCTCCGAAGCTGTCACCAGCCAAGAGCATCTCCCCTTCGGGACAAACACACCAGGGCTGCGGCCCTGGCAGCCCCTGCAAAATCGTCCGTGATTAATTGTCTTTGCAGGGAAATGGTGGCTGTTACCATAAGGAGTTCGTGGCTCTGTGGTTTAAGGAACAGCCACTTAAAAATTTCTGCTGCGAGAAGAGGCTGCCAGAGGGGAAGCTCCTGGTTTGGGCCATTTCAGCCGTTCTGAAAACACAAAAAACCAAGAAAACGTTTCCAACGCAAGGGCAGGACCAAACCCCATCTATTCTTAAGCACCTCCAAAATTATTACCTAAAAAGGACTCAATTTTCAAACAAGTCTGAAAGATTGCATTTAACGAACTACCAATTAAAATTTGTCTACTTCAAGCCTAAATACACCAGCTATAATTGAACTGACACCTCTTAAATGAGCCCTTGAGCATCAAACTAGAAAGTCCCAAAAATTCACCTGCAAATGGATTAATGAAGCGCTGTGAACCTTTAATGTAACTGCAGAAGGAGTAATCCCAGAACCTGGCAGGAGTAACGGGGCACTGAGCCCTTCCCGGCCAGGCAGGACCTCGGAGAGGCGCCAGACTCCTTTAGTGCCACCAAATGTCCCCAGGGCCGAGTGGGGGCTCTGGCACAGCCCGCTTCTCTCCGTGGAGCCCACACACAACTTTGGGTGGGGACGGAGGGAAAAAAGGAGAGGAGAAGCTTCCCTCCCTGCCTGTGTTTATTTCTTGCTGTGCTTTAAGGCCATTTGGTTGCTGACTCAAATCCTGTAACCCTTCTGTTGTGACAGGAGGCAACGCTGCAGAGACAACTCCTGGTTACAAACACCAGGGACTAATTTAAACCAAACCGAATAAATCCCAATCTGGGCTCTGCCGAGGAGCTTTGCGCTTTTTTGATTTTTTTTTCCTCTTCTACTTCTGAGATATTGGTTGGATTTTATTTATTTTATTCCAATACTTAGCTTCAGACTATTTTCCCTTATTTTGTTTTGGGGTTTTTTCCCCCCTCTTTTTTCCCTTTAATTCACTAAATACCAACAGATTCAAACCCTCGCTCATGGTCAGTGCCCAAAGTCCTACAGAAAGCTTTGTTAGAAAAACACACAAATAAATCACAGGCTCTTAAAAATGCATTCAGAGTTCAAAACCAGCTTTAAAGCGGGTCCTTCAAAGAGCTGGGTTCCAGAACACCGGAGTTTGTCTGGGATCTCGTGGTGGGACAGACTGGGCTGTGCAGGAGGAGGCTGAGCTCCCCATCACCTGCTCCAGGGGTGATTTTCCTACAGCATTCGGGAGAAGGGTGCTGAAGAGCAGCCACTGAAATCGGGGAGGGAGCTGAGAAATTCCCGTGATGGACTAAAAGTACCCCCGGCTTCGTGGCGGTGTGAAAAAATCAGCTACCGGCGTTCGCGGCAGCCCCGTGGCCTGCAGGGAGGGCAGGGCAGGGCAGGGCAGGGCAGGGCAGGGCAGGGCAGGGCAGAGCTGGCCGTGCCGCGCTCGGGACATCCCAGCACTTCCCAGCACATTCCAGGGGCACGGCCGTCCCCGCCGCGGGGCCAGGCGGTGCCCACGGCCCACCCCGAGCTCGGGCTGGTCCCGGAGCCCCGGGGCGTGCGGGGTGTCAGAGCCCACCCCGAGCTCGGGCTGCTCCCGTAGCCCCGGGCCGTGCGGGGTGTCAGAGCCCCGGGGCGTGCGGGGTGTCAGCATTTCCCCTCCTCGTCGTGGGGCGAGCAGCTCGTTAAATCTTCCCGGCAAGGTGATTTTATTACCGGCTGCCAGACCCGGAGATTTACTGCCCCATTCGTCACCTGCCCTCTCCCTCCTGCTTATTCCTTTGTATTTGTTAATGGCCTTTTCTCTCGTTATATAATCCTGTCAGGAGTGTAAAAATGTCTCTCAGGACTGTTCCCGGGGTGTAAATCACCCGGCCCGTGGCGCTGACAGCGCTGAGTGTTGGTGGCAGGAGCCCTGGCCTGTCCTCCAGTAATTGTCACCACATGATAAGAGAGTGTGAGATTTAATAAGGTCATAAAGCAGAATGGCATGAGCCGGGCCGATAGGTATTTTTTTCATTAACATTCAGAAAACCTGGATTTGGCGGGACAATGAATTACAGCAGCTGAGCAGAAATGACCCGTTTGATTATTCAAGACTTTCCAGGAACGCTGGGGAAGCAGCGGGGCCGGGAGCCCCTCTGCCATTCCCACAGCAGCCAAAATTCCTCTGTGCCCTCCAACCTCTGCCCCCGGGGCGCCGAGCCGAGTCCAGCTCCAGAACCACGCTCTGGAGGGCGGAGAAGAGAGGCTTTGCAGCTAATTTACCTTTGAGTGCAGTAAAAGCAAATCCTCCCGTCGAACTCGGTGCGCGTTGGTGGCAAAGTGCTCAGTGCTGATCGCCAGGTTACAGTGAATTTCCAGTGCAGAGCCCTAAACCAGCGCGAGTAAAGTAAAATTTTATAAAATTAAAAAAAAAAAACAGTTAAAAGGAGATACTGCCTTCCCCACAGAAGCATTTCCCCCTCAGAGCAGTCACAGCTCCCATCACCGGATCCCATCTTGTCCTCAAGCTCCAGGCAGTTTCTGAAGCCGCACCTGGAACACAAACCGACCTTAACCTCCCTCACTTCCCTGGGAAGCAGCAGCTTCCCCCACACCCCAAAAGGCCCCAGCCCTTCCCAAAGCCTCGATCCAAGGCTTCCCCACGAGACTCATCACCGAGAAACACCTCAACCACTGCTGTCACTCCTCTGAGGGCTGGGAGCTGCTGGGACGTCTTGGGCTAAAAAATCTGATTTTTAAAGGTGTTAATTAGCAGCTGAGAAATGTCACCCAGTTTGTGGGTGACAAACACCTCTGAGAGCAGGGCCCTCGATTTCCTCATCCCCATTTCATGGATGTACAGATAAATTTTCCCCCTCATTACCTGGAATTGTTCAGGTTTCCTGCTCAGACACTTGCCCAGGGCTAGCAATTATTTACTGCTCATTATCACGGTCTCCTGTCAGATTCAGGGAGCTGGGGCTGAGCAGGAAACAAGGAACAGAGATCCTGGGTTTATGGAAACACCAATAGCATTAAAATGCAAGGGAAGAAAAAGTACCTTAAGCTCCTGCTCAATTTACAAACTTCCTGAGGAGTGAAACCTTTCCTGAAAGGATTTGTTACCATCAGACCAATTTAAGGGGCTGTGACAGTGGTGAAACCTCTGAATTTAACATTCGTGGGGAGAGAACCTCACAGTTTTGCTTCGTAGGAAGTCAATTAAATTTTGGCTCTGGGAAAGGTGCTGTGATTCCCTTCCTCGCGTTCTGTCCCTCACTAATTACTCCTGTGTTTAGTTCTCCCTGCCATGGAAGTGCCCAGAGCTCTCCGCAAACACGAGGCTCGTTAAAGCCCTGCTCCGCAGTTTACAGAGATTACAGCCAAAGATTTACACCAAAAAATGGATGCTGCTCTTTAAAAAGTGCCTTTTCCCCAACGCTCCTTGAAGAATGAGTTCCATCCGGCTGATTTTCCTAAACCGCTGATGGGTCCGTTAGGAAATGTCCAGAGCAGCAGGGCCCCTTCATTCCCACGCCTGTTCCAATGCCCAGTGCCTGGTGCTAGCAGAGACGCAGAAAGGTATCGAGGCACCAGAGGTTGTTACTGGGGACCCCGCTGGAGTGACGGGGGCTGCCAGGGCAGGAGCCTCACCTCGGGGCAGCTGGAAGTGAAATTTTGGGGGTGAATTAATGACTCAGCACGAGCCCAGACGGGAAATGCTGCCTGTGCCCCGCAGGGCTGGAAACTGCCATCAGTAAAGAAGGGGAGGGGGTGGTACCTGGGCAGAGCAGGAAACGCGAGGAACAAGAACCTTCCTCGAGTTCCTGGACCACCGGGGAATGCTCCTGCTGCCTCTGGATACTTGGCGACAGTAATTTCACAGCTCCCTCCACCCTTCCCAATACTTTCGGGATTTTTTTCCAACCACTAACCAGGGAAATCAGCTTGTTATCTCCGTCATTATTCCTAACAGCACCCGGAATGTTCTGAGGGCTTTCACAGAGCAACTTCAACTCCCGGAGCTGGAGGTTCACACTTTAATTCAAACCTACATATTGATTGATTTTGATTGATACTGATATTGATCGATCAGGGCTGGGCTGATACTGATAGATCAGCATTGGGCAGATATTGATAGATCAGGGCGGGGCTGATACTGATAGTTCAGCATTGGGCAGATATTGATAGATCAATATTGGGCTGCTATTGAGACACCTAAACCTCTCCTCTTCGGAAGCCAGGAAGGTGAGGGCAGTGAGGGAAAGGGGAGGAGGAATGTTCCATAAACAGCAGGAGGAAATCAAAGGTTCCTGCACCACCAAGCTGGCACAGTTCTGAGCTGGCCAACGCCTCGGAAGCTCTTTGTTCCCCAGAGCCCTTTGTCCCACGAGAGCGCAAAGGATGCCCTGTACAAACCCCAGGAAATGCGAGAATCCGGGAGGAAAACGAGAATCCAGCAGAGCCAGGAGGAGGGACTCGCTGGGGCTGACGCTTTGCATCCATTAATTGGCTTTTCCATGAAGAAAGGGCAGCCGCTGCCTCAGCCGGGCCGGCTGGAGCAGCCCCGCCCGTTCCTCGGGAGGCCTTCACAGCCTTCGGAGGCTCTTCGGGATTAATGAGGCAAAGGTCCTCAATCAAGAAGCAATTTCGGAGGACATTTCTAACTCCGCAGACTTCTGTAAGGGAACTAATTCAACACCAGCTGACCTTTTGTTTTGGGGGATGATTGGGCGTTTTCCGCGAGAGGTGCCCTCAGGCAGGGAGAATTCGGAAGGGAATTCTGGCCCAGGGGCTGGAATCAGTTCCGAGGAGGAGCACACAAATCAGGAGCAGCACACTTGCCCTGCAATGTTTAAGTTGAATACCTCACGTGGTTTGCATTTAGTCTGTGGAACTCAGTGGATGAAAAAACCATTTTTGAATGGAGAGGAGATTTTAAAGCTATTAAGCACATTTTTCTTTCCTTTTTACAGGGCAAAATGCATTTAATGTCAGGCTGCACAGCCTGTGACTGCGAGCTGGGGTGGGAGGAATTGCTGACCTATCCCATTATGCACATTTACACAGCTGGACACATCTGCAGGAGCCGCATCAAGAAAATTCACGAGCCGGGACTCAGAATAAATTATTTCTATTCCCAGCTCAGTTGCAGAAATCATGAGTGACGTGAGCACCTTTCTTCCAACAGAGGGGACATTTCCCCGCATCACAGAGGCTTAACAAGTCCTTTTCCTCCCATCACGGGTGTATCAAAGACAAACTCCTCACCCCTTCTTCCGCGCCAAGCTCAGATTGGGTTAAATGCATTTATTCCTTCAGAACTGTCCTGCTCCTCATCCACCAGGCTGAGAAACACCAGGAAAAGTTCAAATGAACGTTTTTTAGTCCCTCCCCAACAGCTGTGTGTGTGGGAAGCCTTGGTCAGGCTGGGCTCGGGGAGAGGCGGGTGCCAGGCACAGCCACATCGGCCGGGGGCTCCAGGAGAGCTCGGGAGTGAGGCCGACACGGCTCCTTCTGCTCCCACTCTGCCTCTAATCACCCACCCCGTGTGTCAGCAAACCTCCTCACGTTGTCACACACGGCCCCGGCGCTGAACTCTGCCTTGTCAGGACAGCTTCATCACTCATAAATAATGCAACCACAACCAAGGGCTGCTTATGAAAGATTGATTCCTCACAGTTCATTGACCCTTCCTCCGAGGCCTTTTATTCAGATTAGAGTAAACCCATCCTAGAAATCCCAGCATTAATTGTTAATATTCCAGGCTCCTGAAACACGGAGTCCTCGAGGAGCAGAGATCCAGGGCTGGCAGAGCGAGACAGCACGGCAGGAATTAAAGGCAATCAGCAGCGCCTAAACATGTTAATTCTCATACTCAGAGCCAGCCCGGGATCCTTAATGGCCTTTACATTCCATCAGGCAGGTCGAGGGCTGTCAAAATCTGCTTCGGAAAATGGAGCAGCAGCCAGGGAGGGTTTGGGCTCCCCGGAGGTTTGGCCGAGCCCTGCCCGAGGTGCTGCCAGAGCAACCTCAGTGCCAGGAAAAATCCATCCCTGCCTCGGGGGCAGCCAGGGGCACTGCAGGAGGAGCTGGGGCAGCGCCAGGTGGATCCTCCTCAAGATCCGACACCGAGGAGCTGCTCCTGCTCCCATCTGGTACTGCAGCGTTCTAAGGAGCTCCAGCTCGGCCCAGGGAGAGCGGGGAAATTCTTTCCAGAGGTGAGGAGAGAATGCTCAGGGGAAGAAAAGCCAGGGCAAAGAGAGGCCACCAGGATGCTGCCCGCTCTGAGGGTCAGAGGCAGGGCTCTGTGTCCCGGGCGATGCTGCACAAATGAACCCCACTGAGCTGATCAAAGCCCTGCAGCAGCACGGCCCGGCCTCTCCTCCATAGACAACTCCTTCATAGCCACCTGGCTCGATATTGCCAGGACATTTTCCTTTCCCCAGAAAACCTCTGCTCGCATCCGCAGGGTCTGCACACCCCAAGGACGAGCACCAGCAACATCACCTCAGTCCCGGCCAGGAGATGCTGAGAGCGCCCTGGAGCCAGCTCAGCGTTTTCCAGAGCCGTTAATTCAGCTGAGTGAACTTGGGAAGTTGGATAAATGGAGGTGGCTTGGGTCACTGGCTGCCCCAAAGTCAGGGTGCTCACACTGTAATTACTGTCATTAGTGTGCCCGTTATTTGGGTGATTGGGGTTGGGAGGCACCTCAAAGATTACCTAGGAAATAACATCAATTTAATGTCACAAAACGTCCAAAGGAAAGTATTTCAAGCTACAAACAACGGCACAATCCTGAAAAAAACCCAGTCAGAGGCTACCTCTGTGCTACCCCACACACGGAAAAGAATTCTGAAGTTCTCACCAGCCTGGAGGAGGTGGAAAAGCAGCAGAGCTTTAGCAAACGGGGTACTCGGCAGCTGACGAGGGGATCTCTGTTGTTGGAGCTTAACCTCGAAGGAAGCACAGAGGTTTAGAACCAGGAGAGCTCAGTTCAGCTGAGGGAATGGCGAGGAGATGGTTTTTCCCTGACTTGGAGCGATTTCAGGCGGGAGTGTCACAGTCAGGCTGAGCAGGACACAGATCACCGAGGGAGGGCTGGAGGGGAGCGCGCAGGTAAAGAACCTGACCCCCGCTCCGAGGTGACAGAGTATTGCCTGTCCTCTGCTTGGCTGAGTTTTGGTGTGCAGCACACACAGATCTGTGACTGACCCAGCTCCGAGCACCCGAGGCATCAAACCTGACACCTTCTTGTACAAACACCAACAGCCCTGAACCGAAGGTGTTCCCAAGCCTCACTGGTCAGTGTCCTCAGGTTCCAGCATCTCCCGTGTCCCTGCCAGCCTTCTCCAAACACCCCTGGCTGCTCAGAGCCCTTCCCTGGGGCGGTTTAAACCCATGGGCAGAGCTGGGGTGTGGCTGTGGGGGAGATCCTGAGTTATTTCCCTGCAGGACGAGCCCCACGCCGGGAACAACCCCAGGACCTGGGATGGAGCCGCATTCTCTGCACTGGCTCAGGCTGTCAGTGGCTCCGGAGTGGAACAGCTGGCAGAGGGAATGGCTCTGTCCCTGCCCACAGCATCCCCTGGCAGCCTGGAACAAACCCCAGCTGCTGATCCCGGCTGGTGGTTGCGAGGTGGCTGCACAGGATTGTCCAAACCTGGAGCCCTGAGCACACCCAGGCACACCCAGTGTCGGAATCTGCCAGACCTCTGGTGCTGTAAAACCTATTCCGGATGCCATGAGAAATCCGACAGGTTTCCCTTCAAAAGCTCTGAAGGCAACCAGGAAAGGCTCAGCAGACGTCACAACCTCCCAGTGTCACCATCTGCTGTTCTCCTTGGTGACCCCAAACGTGCAGCGTTCGTTTAAATGTTGGATTTTAATGAATCCATTCAGGAGTTATTAAAATCGCTGCCCCTCCTGCCAGACGGGAGAGTGGCTTCACTCAAAGACGAGGGTCCAGCTCAAGTCCAGGGGCTGCAGCTCGAGTGGCAGAGAATGAGACCTGTGGCACTTTTAACCTCTCATGGAGATGGTTATGTGGCAGAGAACCCCAGAGGACAGTCAGGGACCAGGAACGGCAGGGAAATCCGGACTTTCTGAAGGGGTGTGAGCTGAACTCTGCTCCCGGGGGAGATGAACTCGGGCCAGGTTAAAGAAAAGAGAATTAATTGCCCTGGTTCCTGCGCCATGCCCAGTGATGAGCTCGTTACAGTCACAAGGAGAAGCGACACAAAACGGGTTTGTTTGGTTTTCTTTCCTTTCCCGAGCAGCGCGTCGTTGACACCCGTTTAAATATTCAGCAGTGCAATGTTCTGCCGTTTACTGTCATCAGCCGCGCCTGTGGAAACACCGGCTCCGTTCACTTCTCAGATTTCCCAGCAGAAATAACACGAGTCTGGTGCGAACCAAACATTCGTCATAAGCAAACCTCCTCCTGCTGCTCGGGAGCTGAGGGCTGAGCTCCTCGATTTTCCGACTGGCTGCAGCTCCCAGCCCTCCGCAGGGACCGAAACCTGCCTGGCTGCACCTGTGCTCCCTCATCTCCCAAATTCTGCCCTGCCGGCCACTCAGAAACACCCCGAGAACGCCCAGTGCTGGACTGGTGACCTGGAGCTGGGCTGGGGAGGGAAGGCGATGTCTGTAATATCCCAAACGCCAGGAACACAGAAAATCCCTGGACCCAGAACAGGGCACGGCGCTCCTGCCTTACCCCAGGCCCAGGAAAACACCATTTCTGCTCCTGGAAACATTTCTCACTCCCAGTGTCCCAGAGGGGCTGTCACTGCTGCTCCAGGCTGGCATCTGGCAGAGGGGGAGGCACAGGGGGAATGCAGAGGAGACGGGGGAGAAGCTGCCAAGGAGACGTAATAAATTCATTTTTCCAACACAGGACCAAGCTTGGCGTTAAATGTCAAGTGCTGGATGAGCAGCTGGGGGGGAACAAATCTCTGTTTCAGCCTCTGAAATTCAAAGTTGATTGGGCCAACTAAAAGGCTGAAGGAGGCGGAACCCGGAGTGAGCACAGCAAGGATTTCAGGGGCAGCATCTTCCGCCCTGCCCCGAAATTCAGGTAGAAAGGTTGCTCTGCAGAGGCTCAGCTGGCTCCCTTCCATCCTTGTCCCTTCCCTGTCCTTGAATTTCTCCTTCCAGGTGAAAGCAGTGAAGAGTCTGGGAAGGGGCTGAGCTTTGCAGAGCCTGCTGCTGTTCCCAGCGCAGCACCGAGCCCGGCCCGAGGCGATGCTGCTCCGCACGCAGCAAATGCCAAGAAAATTAAAACTTTCTTCTTTCATTTTTTTTTCCCCCATTGAAATTCGACATCCACTCCAGCGGAGCTCTCCGCTGCTGGGTGACCTTTGTGTGACATTTGCTTTGCTCGGAGCACCAGGAGGGAGCAGCCCAGCCCCGCGCGGGGGGAAGGGCTGGGGGAGCCGGCTCTGGGGGTGCGGGGAGGCTCCAGGGAGGTCCTAACTCCAGGTTTTACTGATCGTTTTTACTGAACGAGAACCATTTCCACCTGGGAGAGCTCCGGAGCCCCTGGGTTTCTGGGATCAGGGCACCTCCCTGGTGGCACCAAATAAAAGTGACAACGGTCCAAAAAGGAGTTACCTTACAGCCTGTCAGCTTTGTATATTTAATATATTTAACCTCTATTTATTCTGCTTCCAAACTCTCAATGCCAAGAAGTGATTCCTCCTGCTTAAAACAGGAAAGAGGTAAAAAGTACACGAGTGGTAGAGCAAACCCCAGCAGAGCCATCCGGGAAACAACAGAGAGAAAAATAATCCACTTTCCAAACTTTTATAAGTCATAAATGGGTTGGTGTTTGGGTAAGTTCTGCAGGATTCTTGATTAAAAAAAAAAAAAAAGATATATATATAACATTAGAAAATGAAACTGTTTTAGCAGTTAGCTCTCACAGTTTGGGGGTTTAAAACACTTTTGTAAATAGAATTATCTGCTTCAGAGACATTAATCCCACCAGTGGAATCTGTTGCCTTACCACATTGTGAACATCTGACCTCCAACACGGGGAAATAATGAAAAATTAATGGATCCAGATGTGCCAATCCTGCCAATGGCAGATGTTCATTTTACACACCATTTAGAAATCCCCAGTGCATTCGAGTCCATGAGGATGAAACGATGGAATAATGGCAGGAAAGGGAATAGTGCTGGGGAGCAAAATCTGTGCCTTCCCAGGGGCTGAGAACGCAGGGAAGGGCAGGGGATCACACCGAGAACGTGTCCCTTCAATTCCAGGGCTTCTCTCAGGACACTGCCGGGGTTGTCCCCAACAACCTCATCCAACCGTTCCTGGACGTGCCAGCATAAAGAACAAGCGGCAAAGAGTTCGGAGACACAAAGCACGGGCAGAGCTCACCCCCCAGCAGGTATTCGCCAGCCTGGATCCATTCCTCCGCCACGAACGACCATCTATCTTTTCTTCTCCTTTTGCTTCTGGAGCTTTTGTCCTCTTGGAGATTATTTTTGCCTCTTCTCTGCCTGTCCCACCTGGCACTGACCCCTTTATGAGGTCCAGATGGAACTGAACTGTCCCTCCTCAGCTCTGCCTGTGCTGCCCGGGGGTGTCACTGCATCACAACCCCACAAACGCCCCCATATTTAAGAGGGATCAGTTGTTCCATCTCTGAGGTTCTGCACGGAGTTCCTGCAACCCAGCAACAGCCCTGAGCAGAAAAGCCTTGGAAAAGCTGCTGCTGGGAGTGTTCAGGTGTCCAGGGCCATTCCCAACCCCTTCCCTGTTGGGGAAGATGAAACAGGAAAGCCTTATCAATATGATTGCCTGGCAAAAGATGCTGAGAACAGGGAAACTGTAAGTGAGATGGAAATGAAAGCAAGCTTTGGGATACCAAGCCTTAGTTACTGAACAACTGGAAAACAATGGGATGGCCGGCAGAAGGTAATCCCCTCTCTGTTGAACAATCCCCTCTGCCTGCAGACAGCTCCAAGGGTCAGAGCAGACCCTGCTAGCTTGGCAGCAGGGGTCCAGAGAGGAGTTTCTGGAGTTTAAAATGTAACACAGTATGGTAATGTAACAATTCTTATAGGCTGTATGTAAATGCTATAGGATTTGTATCTTGTACTAGATCGGTTAGTGGAAATTAGAATATTCAACACAGAAGAAGATTTATTGTATTGTAAACGATCACTTCGCTCTCTTAGCCCACTTCTCCTCTCCTTTTCCTACTTCCACTACTTCCCCTTGCCCTTACTCTCTCTTGCTCTTCCCTTTGCTTCTCTCGCTCTCTCACTTTTCTGGCCTGCTCCGAGCTGCAGCTGGCAGCTCCAAGCAGGGCCACTGTACCCCCGCCCTTCATAAATAAACTACACACTCTAAAACCTAACTACAGAGCTCTCTCGTCTATAGCCATCCCGACCGTCCAAACCGAGAAGAAGATCCCACACTTCTCCCCACACCTGCAGCCCCCTCCACCCTCCCTGGGAGCTCCGGGGCTGCCTGGGACCATCTGTGGATGTGACCCCAAACAATTTGTCACAGCAGGCTCTGAAAGCCCTCTCTGGGGAGTTTGTCTGTGCTCAGTGCTTTGGTAACGACTCTGATGAGCAAACTCCGGGAGCCGGGAGGAGGTGGGAGCTGATGGTGTTTGAAGATCAGCTCAGTGCTGCTGAAAGCTCTGCCCACGCAGGTGACAAAGGCACAGCTCTGCTGCCCGGGCAGGTTCCATTAAAGTCCTGTATGGAAATGTTCTCCGGGGCTCTCAGCCCTCCCCTGGAGGGTGTGAGGTGCTGCAGATCCATCCTGGTGACAGAACTCAGCCAGGTCCTGCAGGATTGGGTCACCATCCACCCTGCAGGACGCAGGAGCACGCTCTCAAATCACCTCAGCTGTGGGGGCAAATCCACACTCAGATCCCAGAGAGCACAGGGAGCTCTCCCCCAGCCCAGAGCGAAATCGGGAGGAGCAAAGCCGGCATTGAAAGGGGAAGAACCAGACCTGAGTTCGGTGCTTGGAGAGGGAAGCTGCTGAGACCTGCCTGTTTCATTGCCAGCTCCAAGTGCGGGGCACGGGGCACTGGGCTGGGTAAAGGG
>VWPU01014441.1:0-50042 GCA_013398955.1 Callaeas wilsoni | reverse complement strand
CGGGGGTCGGGGCGGGCCCGGCCCCGGGACGGGGATCGGGGCGAGCGGGGGTCGGCACCGTCCTGGCGGCCGCGCTGGCGGTGCTCGGCTCGCTGCAGGTGGCCCGCGGCGCCGGGTGAGTGTCTGGGCACCGCCTGTCTCGAGGCGGGGCTGTGCCCGGCTCCGGGGGCTCCCGGTGCCCTGAGGTCGGGCTGGAGGAGCGGGCGCTAAGCGGGACGGCCGCCCCTGAACCGCGGTGGGTCACACCGGGGACGCGGGACAAGCGGGCCTAGGGTGTCAGCGGGCCTAGGGTGTCAGCGAGCCCGTGCCGCCCCGAGCTGCGCCGCTGCCGTCACCCCGCGTTTGCGGCCTTGGGGCAACCGGGTGTTGTCGTTGCAGGAGCCCCCCCGGCGAGCCTCTGCTGCAGCCCTACCCCCCCTGGCAGCACGGCCCTCGGCACAGCCACAGGCACGTCAGGGACTGCCAGCCCCTCAAGTACGGCAACGTCACGCACGAAGCGTGGCCCGGCGACAACAGCACGGCCGGCCCGGTGGCTGTCACCAGAACGTTTGTCTCGTACATCCCCCCATACGGCAGCGACCGCAAGGTGATCTATGGCCACTTCACTTTCGTGAGGAACCCCCTGAGGACCTTCTCCGTGCTGGAGCCGGGCGGTGCCGGTGGCTGCCTGGCTCAACGCAGAGCCCCCGTGGAGGAGACTGCAAAGCTCAGGAACTGTCTGGTGGCCCAGAACGGAGGGTACTTTAACATGGAAACTGGAGAGTGCCTTGGGAATGTTGTGAGTGATGGAAAGCTGGTGAGAGACTCTGGAGGCCTGCAAAACGCTCAGTTTGGCATCCGGAAAGATGGCACCATGGTGTTCGGGTAAGAGCTGGGGGGTGTTTGGAGAGCGCTCTCTACCCTGAAGACTTCTAGGCATCACTGGGCAGGAAGCTCATCCCAGCACTGCCTCCTTGGCCTCCCCAGTTAGAGTAGAAGCTCCCTCTGAATGCTGAAGCTAGGGACATTCTAGCTGTACCTCATGGAGCTATCTCTGTGGCCCTTGGCTCATGTCCTGGGATGAAGAGAAGCTGAGTAAGTTCTGATTTCTAGCTGCTTGGGTTCCAGTGTCTCCTCTCCCAGCTTGCAGTAGGGACACTGGGTGGGGGTAGAAGTGGAGAGGGCTCTGTGTTCACTGCAGAGGAGATACAGAGCAGAGCGTGTGCGCTCTGGCTGCAGTACAGAAAGGCTGGGCTTGGAAAGGACCTCAGGAGCCTCATCCCTGCTCAGCACAGGTTGGATGGAGTGGGCTGCTCAGAGCCATGTCTGGTTGGATTTTGAACATCTCCAAGGATGGAGACTCCACATCCTCTCTGGGCAAACCTGTGGTTGCCCATATGAACACTTTTTGGAACACTTTAAGGATGGTGACTCCACATTGCTCTGGGCAGCTGTGCCAGTGCCTGACCACCTTTACCAAGAAAAAAATTTCCCAATATCAAATGTAAACCTCCTCTGGCACTACTTGAGCCTGTTCCCTGTCATCCTGTCCCTTGTTCCCTTCGAGCAGAGCCCAACCCTCCCCAGCTGCCCCCTCCTGTCAGGGAGTTGTGCAGAGCCAGAAGGTCCCCCCTGCGCCTCCTTTTCTCCAGGCTGCGCCCCCCCCGCTCCCTCAGCCGCTCCTGGTGCTCCAGCCCCCTCCCCAGCTCTGTTCCCTTCCCTGGCCACGCTCCAGCCCCTCAATGTCCTTCTTGTCATGCGAGGCCCAGGACTGCCCCCAGGGCTGGAGCTGCCTCAGCAGTGCCCAGGGCGGGGGATGAACTCTACCCTGGCCCTGCTGGCCACACTGTGGCTGGTCCAGGCCAGGTGTCACTGGCCTTGCCCACCTGGGCATGTGACACTCCCCACGCAGCTGGAGACAGAATGAGGAGGAATATTTGACTGAGGGACTGTAGTGCTCCCTGGAGTGAAAGGCCTCCAGGAGCTGCCCTTCCCCAGCAGCAGCAGGATCCTGAAGGTCCCAGAAGGGTTCCCAGGATCCTTCTGATGGTCTCAGAAGATGCAGCAGCAGCCTGGAAGCTGCATTCTCCACCCTTGTGGTAGCATACTCCCAGGCCTTGGCAAGGGTCCCTGCAAAGCCACTCTGAGTGTACCACGCCAGGGCTTTATCCTGCGGCCATTCTGACAGCCCTGAGTACCATGGCCTTGATTTATGTGAGAGAGGGGCTGGCTGGGTCAGTGACGTGTCCTTTTAGTGAGGGGGCTTCTGCAGAGGGGACCAACAGCAATTTCAGGGTCACTGTTGAGTCTTTAACCTCAGCCCTGCCCTGCTGCTCCCCAGCTCTGGCAGGATGTCCCTGTCAAATGGAGTTACCGTGGTGCTTGGTGGCTTTGTGCCTTCCAAACCACGACCAGAAAAATGGTTTGGGTGTAAATAATTTAGGCTGTCAGGACAGTGGGGAAAGTTGTTCACAACTTCTCTCTTTCACCCTGCATCACACCCAGCAGGACACAGCACAGGGCACAGTTACCCCCACCCCTGCCTCTCCCTGGGCTGGCAGTGGGTGAATCCAGGCTTTAAAGCTGTCAGTCCCTGCCCAAACTGTTGTGTAGTTTGATCTATTTTCAGCCATGTTCATGTTGTCTTTTTGTTCCTTTCCCATGGGAAAAGGCAATTAGTTTTGCATATTTTCCATCCAGGTATTTGCAATTACACTTTTCTACAAAGCACAGAGCTTTGTTTCCCCACAGTCACGGATACCAAACAAGTAAAAGCTGAGCATCCAGCTCCTGCAAGACATCAAGAAAGTCACCTTTAAACCCAAAACCTCTGGCAGAGCACAGCTGTCCATCTCCAGCCCCTGCTCCCATCCTCTCCTCTCAGTTGCAAACATCCCCCAGCAGCAGGCTCTGATGAGGCAGGTGTTCCTCATCACCCTAGTTCAGGAGAGAGCCGTACCCCTTGGGAAGCACCCTGTGGTGACACACAACACCCAGGCATGGAGGTGGCAGCTGAACAGTCCTTTTGCTGTCTGCAGGAGCTGAGGAACCTCCTTCCCAGATGGAAGGAGCAGGTAGCATCCAGTGCAGCTGCAGGCAGGCTGGATGCTGTAGCTCCAAATGCTCTCCAAAGCTGTTTGGTGTCACATTTTTGGAGAATAGAAGCTGACAGGCAGCAAGATGTTACAGCTGCTTCCACAGATCCCTGAGTATTTGGCAGCGGCTCTGCCCTTGTGTTCTGCCAGCTGCTTTCTGCCCTTGTTACCCTGGCTCAGATCCACTGGCCACATTGCTGGCAGGAGCTGTTTCAGGCACAGTGGCCTGGGACCATCATTAGCTGTGGGTTTGTGCAGAAGAGCAGAGAGCAGGGGCTGCTCTGGCTGCTAAAGTGATGTTTCATACTGCCTGGCGCCTGGTTTTGGATGTAGCTATCCTTCATTCCACCTTCTTCTCCCCTTCTCCCTGCTTCTGGAGCCTGCTGGCAGCAGGAGCAGCTTTAACATGACATGCCATGACTGTGGGTAACCCTCCTGCGCTCTTTTCCTAGTTACCTGTCTGAGGAGGATGTCCTGGATCAATCAAACCCTTTTGTGCAGCTTGTGAGCGGGGTGGTTTGGCTGCTGAGGAATGGAGAGGTGTACATCAACCAGAGTCGGGTGGCCGAGTGTGGTGACACTCAAACCACAGGTAAACGCTGTGCAGCCTGGCTTCAGCCTGGCCGTGGATTGTCCTTCCCATGGGGCTCTTGGGAGGAGGGGCACTTAAGAAGTCCAACTTTCATAGAATCATGGAATAGTTTGTGTTGGAAGGACCTGTAGGACCATCCTATTCCACCCCCCTGCCATGGTTGGTGGTTCCATGCCACCTTCCACTATCCCAGGTTGCTCCAAGCACCGTCCAACCTGGGCTTGGACACTTCCAGGGATCCAGGGGCAGCCACAGCTTCTCTGGGCACCCTGTGCCAGGGCCTCCAGAGAAACTCAAGGCAGGTGCCTCTTACAGGAGTTTAAAGCTTGTGAATCCCCTGCTTTGTGCCTGTGCCAGACAAAAACTCAATCAAGAGCACTTCTGTAGGGCTTGGATGAACAGGAGGAACCTGGGCTGTGTTCTCGCTGTGTTTCAGTTCAGATGAGCCCCTTGCTGGGAGCTGTTCTGCAGACAGATGTGTCTTTACAGCCCATTGTGTCCCCCGGCTGAGTGTGAGTTGTTCCCTGTCCTGCAGGAACCTTCGACAGGTTCATCAATGTGATCTCAGCCAGGACTGCGGTGGGACACGACGCTCAGGGCCGGCTGGTCTTGGTTCATGTGGATGGACAGACAGAATCCAGAGGGTAAGGCCTTGGGTAAGGTCTTCAGTTCCTGGCACTGGAGGGACACTGCAGCTGCCAGGGATATGTTTTAAGGCAGAGACTTGCAGAGCTCAGGAGAGCCAGAAAAGGCTCACACAGCCCTCCTCAGGGTGCCTGGGATGGGAGAGCTTCCCCTTCCACCACAGAGAGCAACAAGCTCCTGATCCAACAGCTTCACTGAAGGCAAATCGACAAAAAACCTCTGCTTTGCAGGGTCAACCTGTGGGAAATGGCCGAGTTCCTGAAGCAGCAGGGCGTCATCAACGCTATCAACCTGGATGGTGGAGGCTCTGCCACGCTGGTCCTGAACGGGACCCTGGCCAGCTACCCCTCTGAGCACTGGTAGGTGCTGCTGGCTGGTGCCCAGGGCTGCCTGCGGGGCCCTGCAGCTCCTGTCGGGGTGCAGAGCCCAGCCCACGGCCCGGCCTGGCTGGGAGCGCACAGCACAGGCAGGTGACAGGATCTGCGGGAGAGGGCAGCTCTAGAAGCTAAAGCGACTGAGTGACTCCGTGTTTTTTCCACTTAGTCATCCAGGATTAAAGCTGAGCTGGTTCCAGACAGGCAGCAAAGCTGTGGCTGTGACTGAGTGGCTGATGTGGGAATCGGATAAAGCAGCAGCTCTTAGTCTGGGAGATTCAGAGCTGCACATTCATGGGAATTAGCAGAGATCTGTCAGCAGCTTAGTCTTATGGAAGAGAAACAGACTGGGAGACCCTGCCCTGCCTCATTGGAGGGAATCTAAAGAATATTTTACTTAAAATTCAACTTTTTAGTCAGTTCTGACTGTAAACATGAAGGGATTTAACATTCAGTTGCCATAACTGCAATGGTATAATTTCTATCAAAGCAAATAACATTCAAGAAAAGGTGTGTTGCGTGCCAAAATTAGGGAAGCTGGGACTGCTTAAAGGTAGACTGTGTTGCTTACAGTAATTCCATGTTTGAAATGATACCTATCAGCTGGGATTTATCACTCAGTTAAAACATCGACTCCAATGTAGCTTTATGTTTATATTTTCCCGGTATTAGTGTTCATGTTTGCCAGTGCGGATCAGGAGGAAACCCGTGGATTATATAGCGGGTGTTGGGTCGGGCCGGGCAGCGCAGTGCCGGCACCGCTCACGCTGTCCCCGCTGCTGTCCCCAGCTCCTTTGACAGCATGTGGCGGTGTCCCCGGAGCATCTCCACCGTGGTGTGTGTGCACGAGCCGGGCTGTGACCCTCCCGACTGCAGCGGCCACGGGCTCTGCGTGGCCGGGCACTGCCGCTGCGACGGCCGCTTCTGGGCGGGTCCCGCCTGTGACACCTTGGACTGCGGCCCTGCCAACTGCAGCCTGCGCGGCGTCTGCAGCGCCTGTGAGTCCCTGCGCTGTGACACCGAGGGGCCCGGGGGGCTGCAGGGGAGGCAGGACCGGGGAGGTGCATCCCTGGGGAGGTGCATCCCTGGGGAGGTGCATCCCTGGGGAGGTGCATCCCTGGGGAATATCGTGTGCCTGCCTGCCAGGCACCAGGTGCCTGCGTGGGGCTGCTTCCCCTCTCCTCCAGCGTCTGAGGCACAGAGGGTCAGAACACATTGCCTTTAGGAGCCAGCATCAGGGCGGGGCTGGGACTCGGGGCTGGAAACTTCAAGCTCTGTGCCTCGGTTTCCCTTTCTGCCCCAGGGTTGTGCTTTGGGCTTTTTGTGAGGCTGCTGATGGGCAGGGATGTGTCTTGAGCTGTGTGACAGCAGCTGCTTCTGTCCCCTGCCCTTACTGTTCCTGCTTTACTTGCCTCTCCTACTTCATAATTTTTACAAGTGTGCAGTTGCTACTCTTCCATGAATCTGAACCTAGGGATTGCTGGAATGTCCACCCCCAGCTTCTGCCCCTCTGTGCCCAATCCTGTTACCCTCTTCCTGTCCTCCTGACTCAACTCTCATTCAGTGTGCCCCAGTGCAGTGGCTGGGCAGAGCTTGGTGGGTGCGGGTGTTGCCAGTAGCTGACCCAGAGCTGATCCCAGGGAATGCCATCAGCAGGGATTCTGCTGCATTTGGCCTGTGAACCCACCCTTTTTTGTGAGTGCAGGATTCCTCTTCTGGGAGTTCCCTGGCAGGGGTAAGAGGACACCTCGAGAGGCAGAGGCTCCTAATTTCAATTCCTTGCTACTTCCAAGTGTTTGTTTGTTGTCAGTAATGCCTGTTCCATGTGTTTGCATAGCTGGATGCCTGTGTGACGCCGGCTGGACTGGCAGCAACTGCACTGAAGGTAAATACTGGCTGCTACCCCACTGCCTCTTCACAGCCAGGGAGAGGTGAGTGGGAACCACTTCCCAACAGCTGCCTGCTCGAGAGGGAGCAGGGAAGGGAAGAGCCACCCCGTGGGCTGCTCTTTTTTGGCAGTGTGAGTTTAACTGTAGCTGGAGCATCTACAACAGCTTGGTGTGAGACACTCCAGCCCTTGCTCCTGGTTCAGGGCACACACTCAGCTTGCTGCCGAGCATCCCTCCACACCCTGAGCTGTGGCTGTGAGCTGGGATTGCTCCCTCTGCAGCCAGGGCCCTGGTGACATCTCTGCTTGTCTCCTGCAGCTTGTGCTCCTGGTTCCTACGGGGAATCCTGCAGCCAGAAGTGCCAGTGCCAGCACGGCAGCACCTGTGACCCCGTGCACGGAGCCTGCTCCTGCCCCGCTGGCTTCTACGGCACCAGCTGTGAGCACGGTAAGGGCTGCTCTCAGTGAGCACCGGGCTGGGGACAGCATTTTGTGTCACCTCTGAGCTACCTCTCGTAGGCAAAGCAAGGGGCGGTTCTGCCAGGGGAGCTCAGGCCTGAACATCACCGGCTGGCTCCCAGCTCTTCTGGGCCTGCCTGTCCTACCCAAATGGGCTAAAAAGGAGAGGAAGGGGCAGAGAGGAAAGAGGAGTTGGTTTCATCAACAGAAAATTGTGGATTCCTGTTTAGTCTCAGCCCCAAAGAACTGCATTCCTTTCCCAGAGCCCCTGAGTGCACACAAAACATCCTGTGCTCCAGGGTATTGCACCAGGCCCTGCTGTAGCCCAGGCTTCAGGTGATCCAGGTCAGTGCCTGTGGAGTGCTCCAGAGGGCTGTTCTGCCATCCCACCCTCACACTCCTTGTGCCAGTGCTAACGCAGCTGGCCCTGTTCTCCCTTGTGCAGCCACTCCAGGCCCCCTGTATCTGAGTGAACGAGTTAATTACAGTGGGGTGTGAGCTTCCTGGGTGCCTGATTCTGTCAGCGATGCTCTGTTCCAGCCTGGGAGCACTCAGCCAATCCCATCCCAGAGATGTTGCCCAGAGAAGCTGTGGCTGCCCCTGGATCCCTGGCAGCGTCCAAGGCCAGGCTGGATGGGGCTTGGAGCAGCCTGGGATAGTGGAAGGTGTCCCTGCCCGGGGCAGGGGGTTGGAGCGAGATGAGCTTTAAAGTCCCTTCCAACTCAAACCATTCTGTCATCCCAGTTTTACACACGCTTCCCTGTGAGGCACACCAGCGAGCAGCCCTGAACTCCCAGCACGGTGCTCCCAGGCTGCTGCAGGCTCAGCTGAGCTGGGGGAGCTGCAGCCACAGCCTGGGCGGCCTCAGAGCAGGCGGAGCTGTGGCAGTGACCAAACCCTTTGTGATCCCGTCCCCAGAGTGTCCCCTGGGCTGGTTTGGGCCGAGCTGCCAGAGCCGCTGCACGTGCGACCACTCGTGTCCCTGTGACCCCGAGACGGGCAGCTGCAACATCACCCAGCACGGGGCACTGCAGGATCACTTACACAGAGGTACCCGACTGCAGGGGGCTGGGCTTTAAAAAAAAGGTGGAAGAGCAGGTTTAGTGCATAATGGTGTTTGCTTAGTCACCAGCTCTGCTTAACCTTGCTCTTTTTTAGTGGAATTTTGTACCCCGCCCCACCTTTCTTCCCTCTTTGTTTTCCAGCTGGACAGTGTTTGGCTTCCCAGAATAAGGAAAAGAGCAAAGAAAGATTCTGTCTGTCAGAGTAAGTGTGTGGTGCTCACTCTGCATCAGAGGCTGTCACAGAGCGTGGGGGGTGTTTCGTCTGCAGAAAAGGAGGCTCAGGGGGGACCTCACTCTCCACAACTCCCTGACAGGAGGGAGCAGCCAGATGAGGGTCGGGCTCTGCTCCCGTGAAACAAGGGACAGGACAAGGGGAAATGTTGTGCCAGGAGAGGTTTAGTTTGGATATTGGGGAGGTTCCTGCACAGAAAGGATGGTCAGGCACTGGCACAGCTGCCCAAGGAGGTGGTGGGAGTCCCCATCCCTGGAGGGATTTAAAAGCCGTGTGGTATGGCACTTGGGGACATGGGTTAGTGGTGGCCTTGGCAGTGCTGGGGAATGGTTGGACTCGAGCTTAGAGGGCTTTTCCAACCTGAACGGGTCCCTGATTCTCTCCTGCCCGAGAGCAGGCCCGCAAGCTCGGGAACGCAGAGGAGGGAGGACAATCCCCTGCGCACTGGGCACGGGTGAGCTGTCGGCTGTGTGATTTGTGTGTCCCACAGAAGCTCGTGGCTCTCCCTGAGCTCTGCCCTGGCGCTGCTGCTTGTGCTGAGCGCCCTGGGGAACGTGGGGCTGGTGCTGCGGGCGCAGCGGCAGCTCCGGGAGCGGGACTATCGCTACCACCCCCTGCGGGACATCAACGGGGACACCCCGCACAGCCCCGCCTCTGCTGCCTGGGACCAGGGGGACACTCCGGAGCCAGAGGACACTCAGGAGCCAAACCAAGAGTTCCTTTAGCGTCATGGATGGGAAGAGATGAGGTATTTCACTGTGCATCCTGCACTGCCCCTCAGCACCATCTGGGACTGGGGCTATTCCCACTGGGAGCCTCAAACTGCTGCCTGAGGAACCTCAGCCCAAGAACTCCCTGCTGAGGCCATGGTTTCCTTTCCTCTGCTGCCCCAGCACCCAGGACTGCAGCATTAGGGGATGCAGGACAACCCCTGGGTGAGGGAATTCCACAGCTGCAGCAGGAAAGGAGAGGGGCTGGTTCCTTCCAAAACTTGAGGGAAACAGGTGAGGGATGCAAGCAACAAGCACCTCAGAAAGGTCCCTGCTCACCTGAGCAGTGCTGAGTGTTTTTAAGATGCAAGATAAACTTCCTCTAGTACAAAGCTGGGCTTAATGGTATTACAGTCAATGTCTGCCCTTCCTTACTAAGCTCAGATTTTAATCAGAGAAGTGACAAAGTTTGTTCTAAAATGTTGAAGCAGGTGCAGCACCCAGTGCCAGCAGAGCCCTCCTCTCCTGGCCACGGTGGTGGCTCAGGGGTGACACCCAGGGTTGTGACAGCCCCGTGCAGGGCTGGAGTGTCTTCTGACCAATCCTGAGCCCCGAGCAGCCCCAGAGGGTGATGAGTGCTGTGTTTCGGGGCAGCTCCTGCAGCACAGCACCACAAAAAGCCCTGTGAGGTCACGGGTTCCATTTGTGCATCTCTGCAGCTCCCAGGAGCCGAAAGGCTCTGCCCGGCTCTGACAGAGCCTGGAGCTCTCCCCGTGGGGAAGGGCACAGACAGGACAGCCTGGCACGGCTCCTGTGACACGGACTGGGCTGCCCTGCCCCAGCTGGGCACTCCTCAGAGGGACCAGCAAGGTCTCCAGCCAAGCCAGGATCCCGAGCACCTCCTCCGGGAATCTGGAACACATCCTTGCACAGTTACATTAAAACAGTGTTTGAGTTCGCCTCCCTGTGAGGGAAACCCGGCCTTGGACCAGCCCCTTGGATGCTGCAGAGGGGGGAGAGCCTGTCTGAGCCCCACACATCTTTATGCACTCACTCCCTTTTTACCTCTCCAAGTAAAGGATGTGTAATTTCTGTGCCAGTGTTGGCATCAAATCAGCCTGTAACCAAGAGACTCTATTTTTCTATGATTTACAGAAGATTATTTGAAACTTGAATAAAGTCTATTAGTGCTACCTGCCTGAAACTCAAAATTCCTGATGTCCAGCTGCAGAAGGAGCTGTGATCCTTTCCCAGTTAACCTCAGCCACCCAGTGGAACCCAGGGGCTCTTTTGTTTTTAATAACAACCACACTGCAGGATGTGCTGTTCCAGCCCACTCTGTGCTAGGAAACTAAAAAAAAATGCTGGTTCTGTAGAAAAAAGCCCAAACATTTTAGTTAAAAAGCAGGAAAAAGTGAATGCAAGCCTTACCTCTGTTTCTGGGGGCAAAGAGAGCAGCACACAGGCTTGAATTTTCATTCCCCTGCACTTTGAACAGTTGAATCAAACAATTCCACGTGTTCTCAGAGATGTTTTATTTCCAACATATCCAGAAGTACAGCTCTACCAGGACCCACAGACACTGTCACTGGAGGACATTTGTTGTTGCAGCGCCCTGCAGTGGGCTCTTACAGGAGGTTGGGGGGTTTGGCTGAGAAAATGAGGATTTCAGTGTATAAAACCAAAGCCAGCTGCAAGGGAGAGAAAGTAAGTGCGTGCTAAAAAACTTAATTAATGCCCGTTTAACTTACATGTAACTGAAAGCTTGGATGTGGGTGTTGGTGTCATTAAAAGCCAGCAAATGTGACTTGACTCCAATTTCACCTTCCAAGAGAGAAATAATCAGATGTAAGGAGCATCACAAACGTGTTGGAGGAATATTAAAGCTAATTGCATGCAGGAATCTTTGACAGCTGCTGTCAATTAAGTCTCTAATAGCTGTTCCTTGCATTAATTGCTCACAGTACAAACATTTGGGATATTAAAGCAGTGTGAGCTCGTAAAATGCCTCTTGAAATGAGGGATTCCCTGCCTGGAGCAGGGCTGGCCTCAGCCCCAGCAGCTTCCCAGCCCAGTGCAGTGGACAGCTGGGCTCACCACTTCCTAGTGGGAATTGCGAGTGGATTATGGCATTTTCAAAATCTTTTGACAATAAACCAAACTGGGATTATAAATTGTTATTCAGAGTTCCTGAAAGGTAACGGACAGACCCGAACTGGCTGAGCGGAGGAACACGGCTGCAGCTCGGTCACTCAGGATTCCCTCCCTGGTGATAGTCGGGAATTCTCTTCCCAACGGCGAGGACAGGAGCTGAGGAACGACTGGGCCGCTCCGGTGCCTCCCTGTGAGAGCCCCTGGCTCACAGCGCATCCCGGGCACCCGGCAGCGCTGCTGCTCCCGCGGGGCTGGAGCCGCCCCCGGTGCCCCGGCGGCTCCGCCTTCTCCTTCAGCGGGGAAAAGCCCTTTTCACACCGGAGAGCAGCAAAATATGGCTCAGGACTGTGCCTGAACGACAGCCGAGGCCATCCGACATCCATCCTCACACGCTCTGTGTCTGCCCTTCCCAGCCCCGGGACAGACCCCCGGGAATGGGGCAAACTGCAGAGCTCGCCGAGATGAAGGTTTCACATCCGGCCCTATTTAACTGGCACCTGTGGCACCTTGCACAGCACCCCGCACTCCCACCCACGGGACATGGCACCAGCTCTGAGGTAGGTGTTGTGTTTGCATAGGGAATATGTGAACCAGGAGAGCCCCAGTTTACTGGGAGCCAGTTTTTAATTAGCAGCTCGTTCCCTGCACACAGCCCGAGCTCATTGGCCTTGCTGCAGGGCAGCTGCTGGCGAGGGAGCAGGGGGGGCTTTTCTGCATCACCAGTCAGCACCCACAATGAGGCCATTTCCCAAGGGTCTGGCTTAGGAGGTTTTGAGCATCCAGAACCCCTCCCAGACTCCGCTCACTGTGAAGAAAACTGTGGGTTTATTTCCTAAAGCACACTGATGTCATTTGAGGGGGAAAAAGGTGATGTGGAAGAATTCTGTCTCTGGTATCTGCTGTTCACAAGGGCAGGTTTAAAAAGCACAGCACAGCATCCAGGCTGTTGCTCCCTTTCTCCTGTTAACATTCAGGAGAAACAGGAAAAAAATACTGGATTATTTAAATCGGTTTCAAAGTAAATCGTCAGGCAGAGTAACCCAGGCAGCCTTGCCAAGGAGAGGTCACAAGCTGCTTCACAGACCTGTGCCACGATCTCTTATGGGCAGAGGAGTGGCACTGCCAAGGGACAAGAGGGAAAACTTTGGAGTATCCCCAGAGCCAGGAACACTCTGTGGAACCAGCCCTTCACCTCACCCTTCAGAGAGCTGCCAGGGGCCAAGTTCCAGGTGCCTTCACCGACAAAAGTCAAACACTCGAAACTTCTGGTGGGCAGAAAACAGCATATCCCACACTTCAAAATAAAATTCAAAAAAAAAAAATCCAGGGCAAAGGAAGAGATTCTTACCCAGAGCAAACCCAGGGAACAGGAATGTTGCCACTGTAGGATATGAGCAACCATGTGAGAAAGAAGGTAAAATCCTGAAACAGCACAGGGGGAACAGGGCTGGGTTTGCTCCTGGGGCTTTGGGAGTCTGAAACTGTTTCCAGAATCAGATTTTATTCTGGGTCAAGGATTTTCCATGAGGGATACACACATGCACTTTTGCTTCCAGAATTCCTGGCTTTCCAGAGGAAAGGTGGTATTTGTCCCTCTTTGTCAGACTCCAGTTATGCTGAAATGCCAGAGACAGAAGTTTCATTTGTCTGGGAGAAACATTAAAGTCTATGGAACAAGTGAGAATTGGAAATCAGAACTTCCCTGAGCTCTACATAACCAAATTATTGTTCACAGGGAGAGATGCAAGGTGCAGAGTGATTCCCTTGGCTCCAATCCTTAAAAAACCCCACCAAACAACTCAAAACCACATCAAGTTCTTTGTCTCCCGTTGTCCCAAATATTTTGGCTCTTTTCTCCTTTGGCAGAGCCTGGTGCTTCAAAACCAGTGATTAAAAAAAGCAGGGTGGGAAGAAACAACTTGACAGATTCCTGAATAAAAACTTGGTGAGTATTTGACACCTGTTCTTATATTTTTTTTCCACCTGGACAAGAACATGGATAACTTTGCTCCCCAGCCTGAGGACAGGAACAATCAGAGCTTAGGGACGTGCCATTTTTGGTGTGTAGGAAGACAGTGCATCCTCACGACAACTCCTGAACTCAATCCTTGTTTCTTAATGCTAAAAAACAGCCCAAAAAAAGCATTGGACTCTCACCTTTCCTTGCAAGGAGGGTGACACAGCCCTTACCCCAATGCAGCCCTTTTGCAAGAACATCCAGAGATCACAGAGATCAGGACCCAAGCAGAAAGATTGCTTGGGATTGAAGACAATCAGTTATTCCTTTCTAAAACAAAGTTCATCCCATTAAAAAAAGGTGACTGTATTTAATAAATAGTCATTTCTGACATTATAAATAAGTTAAAAATTAATTTAAAATAAGCTAGTATAGAATAAATAGGCTTCAGTAAGTGCTTACATACATACGTGCCTCTCTGAGAGGCTTCAAGTGAGCTCATGTTTAAAAGAAGCAAGTTCTGTAATACTGCCAGAAAATCTTGTGCCTTCAGGAAATCAAATATTGCTTTTCTTAGCCCTTTAGAATTGGATTCAGTTCCCGTCCACTCGGGAATGGGACAGACCTACTCATTATTGCTGTAAACCTGAGTAAAAAGAAACAATAGTTTGGAAGATGCCACTCACTGGAGGCAGATTCCATACCTGGAATTTCTCAAAAAAAACCCAAAAAACATTTTGACTTTGTTTCTCAGCAGGGTTAAAAAAATCCAACACATTTCCCAGAGCATCCTGCCAGACCAGAAGAGGTTTTTGGTTTGGCCTGGAAGGGATTTCTGAACCATCCTACCTGTACCCAGGTGTTGGCAGTTCCTCCCAAGGCCTTGCCCCTGGAATGCCCACTTGGCTGTCCAGTGTGGAACCAGTACCCCGTGGGCACCCAGGAAATTCCCTTGGTTTTGCCACCCAGGAATTATCTAAAGGTCCAACAGGTAAGGCAACATCAGCCTCCTCTGCGGGAAAGGAGCGATGGGAAGAGCCCTTTGGAGTGGAGTGTAAAGGATTCCTGCAAACTCACAGCATCCAAAATCCACAGGTGCTGAAGGAGACTACTGAGAAGCAGGCAGCTGACCCAAAACTCCTAAACCTGCCCTTGGAATTTCAGTTTTTGTGGCTGAAGCAGCTCCCAGAGGCCTCTCTGTGCCCAGATGGCTGCGACTGCCCCACGGCTCAGCCTGGACTCTTTGGTTTGGGGCTGGAGCAGCCCCGGGCCCCTGCTGCTGTAGCCTCGGCTCTGCTATCTGGAGAGGTGGGAGCTGCTCTGGGACTGGCTGGAAGATGTGGTGACTCCACTCAGCTGGGAAAAGCCGCTGTTGCAAGATTCCAGGCTGGACATGGATCCCCTGGGGTGGGACAGAACAGATGTGCTGTTAGGAAGGCAGCAATTAAGGGATAACTATTCCTCCCACGGATCAGCTCCCCCTCTCTAACGCTTGCACAAGTGCTTTTTGACCCATCATTTCCCACCTGCTCTCTAAGAATCTGTGTGTCATGATGAAAAATTAATCAGAGACATTTTTTCCCAGTTACAGATATTATTCCTCATCTCTGACTCTTGTTCTGGGGAAGGGGACACAGCTGGAGCCTCTGGGAGCTGTCCCTGAGGAGAAAGGAAAGCTCCAGAGCACTCCAAATGCAGCCTTGTGTACCCAAGGACTCCAGGCTGCCGAACACCAGAGTCCCAACTCCAGCATCTCCTGCTCCTCCTGCCAAAAGCAGTTCCAAGGAACAAGCACGACTGGAGTGAGGCATTTCTGCTGCTCTGACCCCACAGAACCTGGCCAGGTCACGCCTCAGGCTCATCACCTGCAAGTCTGTTCTGCCCAGTGCTTCCTGCAGCTCCAGGGAAAGGTCAAGGACTTGCACAGAGCTCAGATTGACAGGAGATTGGGGAGTGATTTTAGCACTGAAGGAGGAGGCCAGGCACACCCTGCCAAGGCTGACTGTTCACCTATTCAGAAGGGCTCATCCTTCTCAAGTGCCAAACAAAATTATCTGGGAAATGGCCCAGCTGATATTTAAATTACTCCAAAAGCAGCTTCTCAAAATATTCCCAACTAAGATAAAAACCGTCCTGAGTCAAAAACCTGCTCTTCAGGCAGCTGCAGGCAAGACCCAAGGCACAAATTCCACTGATGGACACAGAGTCAAGGGAACTTTTAAATACCTGCAGCACCAGAGGAGATTGGTTGCACAAAATGCCACCAACGCCACCAGTTTTGTGTCCATCCACTTGTCAATGAAACACACCCCCTGTGGGGGTCTCTGATACCCAAATGTTTAACTCACACAGTGCAACTCGTAGTAAACCCCTAGTAAATGCCCCACCTGAAGTCCTTGGAGGCCAGCACCTCATAGTAGTAGATGAGCTTGCACTTGTGGCTGGAGCCCTGCAGGGAGGCCAGGACATCGTCCACACGTGGGAGGCTGGAGCTGGAGCAGGGCAGGGGCCCGTGCATCCTCCACTGCAGGATGTAAAAGCCAGGCCAGCGTGTGACATGGGACCCCTGCAGAGAGGGAGGGACAGCAGGTGACCACGGGTGTCTTGGGGAATGGCTGAATGACCCAGCACAGGTGTCATTCACCTGTTTCACCTGCCTGAGACACAGCCCTGTAGTACCAGTAGGAAAAAAAAAAAAAAAGCTTATTTAGCTTACTTTCCATTAGATTTTTAGCTTGGAGTCTCTTTCCAATGACTCATTCTAAATTAGGATTCCCCACTTTCACAGGGAATCCAGCAAATGATCACAGAATGGTCTGGGTGGGAATGGACCTTAAAGCTCATCCCATTCCACCCCCTTCCACTATCCCAGGTTGCTCCAAGCCCCGTGCAACTTGGCCTTGGACATTTCCAGGGATCCAGGGGCAGCCACAGCTTCTCTGGGCACTCCCCTCCCTCACAGGGAACAATTCCTTCCCAATATCCCATCTAACCCTGCCCTCTGGCAGTGGGAAGCCATTCCCTGTGTCCTGTCCCTCCATCCCTTGTCCCAAGTCCCTCTCCAGTTCTCCTGGAGCCCCTTTAGGCCCTGGAAGGGGCTCTGAGGTCTCCCTGGAGCCTTCTCCTCGCCAGGTGAACACCCCCAGCTCGCCCAGCCTGGCTCCAGAGCAGAGGGGCACCAGCCCTTGGAGCATCCCTGTGGCCTCTTCTGGACTCACTCCAGCAGCTCCACGTCCTGCTGATGTTGGACCCCAGGGCTGGGGCAGCCCTGCAGGTGAGGTCTCACCTGAGTGGGGCAGAGGGGCAGAATCCCCCCTTCCCTGCTGCTGGGAATGACCACAGCCCCCATTTCCAGCAGTACCTGATTTCCCACACCATCAATTCCCTCCCAACCACCCGATTACTTTGGAGTTTGCAGGACTCTAAAGCCGTGCCAGGACCCAAACCCCTCTGACCTGGATGCTCTCTCCTTCCCTGCAGACCAGAGGAGACTCCACCCGGCTGTAATCCACCCCCAGCACCCAGGTCTTGTCGATGAGCTGCACATTGTCCCCTGCGGCAGAGGGACTTGGTGCTGTGGCTTCTTTGTGACTTGGCTCAGGAGCTCGTTTGGAGTGAAAGAGGCTGAACACCACATCTCCCTTCAGGATGTCGAAGTCCCAGGTGATGACAGATTCCCCTTCCAGGATCTCCACAAGTATCTACGAAGGGAACAGAACAAGCCCCTTGCAGGGTCAGGTGCTCAGGTGGCAGCAGTGTGTTCCTCCCCACTCTGGGGTGAACACCCTTGGCTCCACCATCCTTCAGCTGGCTGATGGTCTTGATTCCTGAGGGGCATACACATGAATTCCCATTCCCAACCCTACCACAGTACACCCACTCAGGTGTTTTCACCTTCTCTCCCCATATCAGAGTTGCTCATAAATGAGTTACTTGTTCTAGGAAAACCTCAGTGGAACTGAGGCGCAAAGCGGGACAAAGCAAAGAGCCAAAATCAGAGTCACTCCCCATCAGAGAGGCCAGAAGCCTGATTTGACACTAATTGCTCCTTTTTGGGACATCCTGTTTCCTGGTGACTCCCATCAGGCAGTTCCCAGCACACACCTTCCTTTATCACCCCCATTACTGTCCCAGCTACGCCGCTGGGAATGGGAGCTGAACTATCAGAAGGGAAACGGAGGGGCCTTTATTTCCCCCAGGAGGAGGAGGAGGAAGAAGAAGAGACTGGACCTTACAGAAGATCAGGCCATAGTAGAGATAAGAGACACTGCTGCTCTTAACTCCCACACTTCCAGCTGTTCCCTTCCAGGAACAGCAGCTGCTGCCGAGCCCTCGCCTGCTCCCTCTGTGGGAGCCCTCGGCTGCTCCGGTCAGCCCCGCAGAGGGGACATGTCACTGTCCCAGCCCAGCACCTCCTGCAGCCCGGGGAAGGTCTGCTCTGTACCTCGTGAGGGGCTCCTCTGAGGACACTCGCAGAGTGGTAGATGGTTTCTGTCCACAGCCGGATGTGATCCGAGTTCTCCGGCTCGTCCTCGGTTTGATAAAGGGACTTGGGGACGAGCCCCCCTTCTGGGACGGTGCACTGCAGCGGTCAGACAGACAAACAGGAGGGGTCAGGATGCTCCAGCAGTGAACCAGGAACACTTGCTGGCTGTCAGACACGGGCTGAGCCCTCAGCTGAGCTAGGATTGCACAGTGGCTCTGAGCTCACTGGAACTACCAAGGTCTGTGTGAGCTCCCTGCAGAGCTGCCCTCTGACCCTGCTCCAGGATCCCCAGGGCAGCACCACCACTGCAGGGCCTCCTGTGCCCAAAGGAACTGCCCTGTGCCCAGAGCAGCGGGATCCTGGCCAGCACAGAGGCTTAACCCCTTCCAGAAGGCAGTGGAAGGCCAGGGTGATGAGGAGGAGGGAATCGGTTCCAGATTCCACCTGCACAAGAGGAAAGAAAACTCACCATGCAGTCTCCTCCCAGGAAGTCCGGGATCACGTCCTTGTCCACATAGTCCACCAGCCCTCCTGAACCCTGGTAGTTATTGCCACTGTAGATGAGGAACTTCTGCCGTGTGTTCTCGTTGATAAAGGGACTGACCTGAGAGACAAAGGGCACAGAAGACACGGCTGTCACCGAGGGCAGCTGGAGACACTGTCTGAGCCATCTCACGATGATGCTTTGGGCTCTTAGCCTGGAAGGTCTCAGCAGTGTGCAGAGCTTCACAGCTCTGAGGCACTTCCCAAAGAAAGGGATAACAAATGGAAAATGTTCTCTCTCTCTCTGTATCATTGTCTCTCAACACTTTCTGCTTCAGGTAAAGGAAGTCTGCAGTCACTGCCTCACCGAAAAACCTCACAAGAAACGTAATGACCACATCCTCACATTGCCAGAGCAGTCAGCAGGCACCAGGCAGAACCAGATTTATTGTTTACTACTCATTACCCTTCAGTGTCCTACAGCATGAGATGAAAAGATATCTGTCTTTTCCCATCTATATGAAAACCCACTAAGTCTGGGTGGAATGGAGAATTCCGATTCAGGTTTCTCATCCTGTCCTGGTGGATGGCAGTCACCAGAACCCAGTGAGCTACAGGCACCCATGGCCTGGCTCTGCTGTGGCCTCTTCAGGAGCTCACCACAAGCTGCCTGGAGTTCTTCCCTCCCTGCCTCTGCTGATGCAGCCATTTGTGAACCTGCACAAGTGCCAGCCATCCTGCAGAGTCCAGGTTTCACCCACCAGGGTCCAGAGCACGGGGAAGACCCGTGGTGCTCTCACGATCAGGAGCCTCCCCAGCGTCTCGGGGTAGTTGTCCTCCACCACCTCAATGATCCTGAGCAGGGCCTTCACCCCCGGCCGCCAGAGGTGCCTCATATTGAGCCCCTCCAAGTCCACCAGGCATGTCCAGGATCTAAAATAAACAGGCAGAAAAGGACCTGTCAGAACTTTAGAGTGTGGTGGCTGCTCAGTTTAGGATGCACGGTAACCCCACAGGCCGTGCAGGATCCAGGGAAGCCAACAAGGGACACGAGCAGTTCCAATAAGAAGCACATCTCCACTCGGGCAGCAGACACCTGAATCCAGGTGAGCTCCAGGTAACACAAACACCCAATCCCAAGAGCAAGAACATCTGTCACTCTGAAGAGGGTGAAGGTATGCAGGCCTACTGCTAAAAGGAATGTAAAAATGCGTTTTAAATGAAGGTGGAATCTGGCAGACAGGCTCTTGTATTAAAAAAAACCCCAGGATTTCAAAGATGTGGATTAAAATCACCAAGACAGGAAGATTAAATTAATCTGAGATGGGATGTGAAAATGATGTAAGGAAGGATCAATACTTGCTTTCCAATGAAACTGCAGGATTTGTCTGCATTTAAGTCCAACAAATAAATTTATATATATCTGTGGCCCCCATACAGCCCATAACACACACTGCTGTGTGCCGTTACCCTAAGAACATCACCCCAAACCACAGCAGCGTCCTTCACTGTGGCAGTGAAAGGCTGCAAGGACTCAGGAAAACCAATTATACTGACGTGATGGGGCGGCCAAAGATGTTGGTGTTCTCCTCACATCTCTTCTGCCCTTCCTCGTTAATGGACAGAACCTGGAATCAAAGACAGCACAGACAGGGATTAGCCCGAGTATGGCTGAGGAACCAGGATAGCCTGGAGATCTTATTTTAAAAAATACAGATATCAGAGGGCAGGGTTAGATGGGATATTGGGAAGGAATTCCTCCCTGGGCGGGAGGTGAGGCCCTGGCACAGGGTGCCCAGAGAAGCCGTGGCTGCCCCTGGATCCCTGGAAGTGTCCAAGGCCAGGCTGGATGGGGCTTGGAGCAGCCTGGGCTAGTGGAAGGTGTCCCTGCCCATGGCAGGGGGAGGGATGGGATGAGCTTTAAGGTCCATTCCCACCCAAACCACTCCAGGACTCCTGATGCACCATGACAAGACTTCCCAGCACCCTGAGGGGAACAGGGGACACAGGAAGGCACAACTCACGTGTCGCAGCAGGGATTCCTCTCCCAGGGCCTTCACCAAACCCTTGGTGTCCATCTGGCCAAGGCGGAGGATGTAGAGCGGCCGCCCATCTTCGAAACAAAGGGTTTAGAGAGGGGAGCCCTTTAGTCTCCCAGGCTATCACTCTCATACCTTTTTTAAAAGCCACATTAAGTATTTGAAAAGGATAAAAATCACTGCCAAAAGCAACCTTTTCAGAGAAATTGCTTTGCAGTGACTGATCTGCCTGATTTGTGCAGAGGAAATGCAATTACAGGGAAGCAGAGTGGCTGCTCACAGGCACTGAACTGCTTTGTTAACTTTCAAAATGTCAGTGCAGCTTTCTTCAACGTGCCGGGTCACTGGTGAGTGAACCAGAACCAGCCTGTGCCAGGGGCAGCTCCTCACCTTTGTCCTGGTAGTGCCACCCCCCGGTGTAGTACTCCTCCAGCAGGGCCGGGGGTCTCCAGGACTGCAGGATGAAGTCCACCTGGTACTGCTTGCGCCAGGACAGCGACTGGCACAGCATCTCCCGCGCTTTGTCGATGTTGAAGTCACGGGCGCGCAGGAACCGCAGGATATGCTCGTCCTTGGGGATCTGCAAGAAGAGAAAGTCCCAGGATGAGGACTGGAATGTCCCATTTGGCCTGCAGAGGAGGCTGCACGGTCTACACCATTTTTTAATCTCTTAGAACTAAGACAGCAAACGTGAAACTTCCATTCCACCTCCCTCCTTCCCTCCGTAACTAACCAGCTGGAAGCAGCAGAGGGTGCCAGGAGCACAAAAGAAGGGACCAACTCACTGCCTGTGGGAAGCCCTTCCCCAGGGCAATTCCCAGGAGCCCCAGCAAACCCCAGGCTGGCTGATGTTTCCCTTGGCTGCTTATCCACAAGGACCACCAAAATACTGTGTGAAAGTCGAGGAGCTGCAAGTTCACCTGCCCAGGGCCAAATCAGCACAGGATGGCAACAGGTAATGAACTGCCACAGGTAACACATTAACCACAGCAGGCACTGGAGGAGAATCACAACTGAGCAGTCTGATGATGTCACCAGTGCCAATTCCAGCTCTTGTGCAGGCCCTGCTGCTGGTGTTTGAACAGGAAAGCTGCTGAGTGCTTCCAGAGGCTTCCCTGTCCCATCCCACCACAGTAACTCTTGATCCAAATCAACCGAAACTACCACACACCCTCTCCTAAACACTCATCCCAGTACTATCAGTAATTCTGTCATCACAGGCACAAAAGCTTTCCAAAGCAAGTCTGCAGAATGGCTTATTCCAGCCTCCTTCCAGATCTGCCATGTTCTCCTTAGCTGAGGAATCAAAGAAAACTTGCCAGGAATGCCAAGCGGGAGGAATTAACAACGAACCTGACGGATTTCACGGAAGTGCCAAATCTGACTAAGCGCCTGTCAGCTGCAAATCCAACTGGATTAAAGCTGCATGTGCTGCTGGATTCCCAGTCCCTCAACTCCAACTTCCCCAAAAGCGCTTGGCCTCATTCTCTACAAGTTTCCATAAAAAATTCCAGCTCTGTGGAGCAGGGATCGTCTCCTCCAGAGCATCCATATCGTGCTAGCGCAGCCCGAGCGCTCCCAGCCCTCCTGGGACACAAACCCCCATGCTCAGGAGTCAAAGCTCCTTTGTTTGTCCACTGCCATGCTCAGGGAACAGAAAGCTGGGGAGAAAGCAAGGCTGGCAGCTGTGTCAGGAGGGAGCAATCTCACATTCACAAGCAAGAGATGGTAAGAATTGACTCACCTAAAGAAGGGGCAGAGTTCAGGCAACCTAAACCAAGCCTAAAGGACCTGAGGAGCAGAGGGAGATTAAAACTGGTTCTAACATTGCATCTGTATGTCTGGAAAGGAGAGGGCAACGTTCCCAAAAATGATTTCAGGAGTATTTAGAGGAATTCTGTATCACAGCAAGTTTAAAGCCAGCAGGGTTTTCCTCAGATAATTCGGTTTGTGTTCCTGCTGCTCAGAGGCAGCTGTCACTCATCAGACCCAGCCCAGACACCCACAAGAGCCCCTGGATCTCTGCAGGAGAGGGGAAGGCTGGTGGAAGGTTTGATACTTTTCATGTTTCAAACCGCCCCTATACACGGCTCCAGGCAAGAGGCAAATCCAGCACTTCTGTTTGGACCAAAGGCAGGAAGCTCCAAGGAGACTTATTCCACAGTGGAATGAGTCTTTTATCCTTGTCCAACCAAAGCAGTAACTCCCACATGCAAGAAAGCAAAGGTTTAATTTCAGCCTGCTTTTGTATTCACTGGTGAAACTGCTGCACTCTCCTGCATGGTGCAAAGCCATGAGCAGAGCTTTAAATTGCTGCAATTTTAACACCATTTAAAGTTTGTTCCTTCAACTGCTCAGACTTTTTAAGCAACAACATATCTGATTGTAAAGGTAATGTCTGCTTTGGAAGGAACAGGGAAGGGATCGTGAAATAGGACAAAGGACAAAAATAAGAGGGCCATTTTCCGAGAAGCAGGAGATCTATTTTTTGATAATTTCTGACAGAGGAATAAGGCCATCCCTGCTCCGAATTAAAAGAACAGATTGTCACAGCAAGGTAAGAGCCTCTCCAGGGAAAACCCCAGCCTTGCAGGGTAAGCTCGATTTTGGCCTGCTCTGTCAGGGAGTCAGGAGAAGCGAACAGGCGAGCAGTCAGGGGGTTCAAGATGAAGTTTCAGTAGACAGCACCTCCCTTCCTGTGTGCCCCCCTGGGGACAAGGCCCACCAAGGCCACCCAAAGGCCTGAGCAGCTCCCACTGTCCCCAGAGCTCAGGATTCAGCTGCAGCTTCCCAAGGCTCCCAGCACAGCACAGGGGACAAGGGCTGCCACTCCCTGCCCAGCTCCAAGCACCCAAGGGGCAGCTGCTCCACATTTTGCCCATGTGCTCTCACTTTTTCCTTCTCCTGCTTCCATTCCCCAGCCTCTGACACGGAGGGGGGAAAACCAACCCACAGAACAAAGGTTTAGGTGGTGCCTGTTCCAGCTGAAAGCAGGATCCTTGCAGATCACACCAGGTATAAAGCCTCCCTGTCTTGCTCCCATCCAGGACCCAACTAGGTGAGATCTCCTACCCCAGTGGAGCCCACACCATTTCGCTGGACAGGTCTCCATGAAAAGCCTCCTGTCCTCTGTCTCAGGGCACAGTTACACCTGGAGACTGATCCCTGCCTGTCCACCTGTCTACTGCCTCTCGTCTGACAGGAGGCTGAATCACAGGCAGGCAGACCAAAAGCAGTTTCCAGCAGAGCCCCTTTTCTTGGTGAAGCTGTTCCTGTGAGCAGGTAGCTGCTCACACAGCTACCCACCCCCAGGCTGGCTGGGAGCCCAGCCCTTTGCTCATGGGCAGAGCATCACAGTGACACGAGAGCAGCTGGCAGGGAGGTGTCAGCCCTTCAAGGGGCCCTTTGCTCCATCAGGTGTGTATATATACACTATATATATACATTATATGTCATATTCCTGTAGTCTCTAGCTGTATGCAGCAGCCACCACCCTTCTGGGCCAAGTTATCCAGCCTGCTGTTGATGCCACCGCACACCAGTGGCCTTGGCCAGCTTTGGCAGGTATTTGGCGGTGGGAATTTATCAGCATTGCTGGTGTCTGGAGCTTATCAGCTGCTGGGAGCCTCTCACACTGCCCCAACACCTCCTGTTCCCTTCAGCCTGAGCTCTTCTGGTAGCTGTTTCTCCATCCACATTCCTGGGTACCAACAAAACCCACGCGCCCCCTCACACACCAGGGAACTTCAGGAGCTCAACAGCAGTAGAGCTACAGCACTAAATCTTTGTTACATTTTATTTCTACAGGGGTGATTCACATTCACTTTTCCAAGAAAAAACAGCCTTCTAAATCATGTTCAGACTCCCTGCACTCAGGTGAGACATGCTCAGCTCTGAGACATACAGCACAGCATGCAGAAAGCACTGGCAAAGCTCCTTGTAAGCAGCAGTCTCTTTTGGAAAGGCCATGTAAAGGAAAAAGAATTAAAATCTTCCCAAAGCCAGGAACGCAGAGTACCTCACCTAACCCATCCTGACTGACTGAGCTGTTTCCTTCAAAGCCAGGAAGCTTCTACTGTTGAAACCTCATCCAGCTGTTCTCTGCTTCCAAGGGGGATCACTTGCTCCTCTTCTTAAGGACCCTTTCCCTACTCAGCCCACCCAACTACTCTCTGGTGCTATCCTTGGTCCTTCTTTCCTTCCCTCCTAATCCCTCTCCATCAGGAAATCTGGAGTTAAACCCCTCTTGAGGCATTCAGGCTGCTCTAGACCCTTTCTTTTCCCAGCCACATCCCAGTTACCCTGTCGGTCTGACAGAGACTTTCCTTTAACCAAAAGGAGCCCAAGTAGCTTCTGGACATTCCAGCAGAGCAGAGCCACACCTGTCCCTCAGTGACTGTGCTGCTTTTCAGGGAAAAATCAGAGAACCGCAGAATTTCCTTGAGCGGGAAGGGACCCACAAGGATCATCCAGTCCAACCCCAACACAGACACGCCAATAATCCCACCCTGTGCATCCCTGAGAGTGTTGTCCAAAGGCTCCTGGAGCTCTGGCAGCCTTGAGGCTGTGCCCATTCCCTGGGGAGCCTGGGCAGTGCCCAGCACCCTCTGAGGGAAGAACCTTTTACTGATATCCCACCTAAACCTCCCCTGGCTCAGCTCCAGCCATTTCCTGTCACTGTCACAGAGAGCAGAGGTCAGAGCTGCCCCAGCACTGCCCCTCAGGATGAAGCTGCAGCCCCTGGTGAGCTCTGGGCTCCATCTCCTCTTCTCCAGCTGAACAAACCAAATGCCTTCAGCCGCTCCTCCTATGGCCTCCCCTTGAGACCCTTCCCCATCCTTGTGTCCCTCCCCTCGGACACTTTCTGACAGCTTTAGATCCTTTTGATATTGTGGTGTCCGGGACTCGAGGTGAGGCCACTCTGGCACAGAGCAGAGCAGGACAGTGCCCCCAGGACACAGTGACCCTTTGGGCTGCCAGGACCCCCAGGTCCCTTTCTGTGGTGTCACACTCCAGCCTCTCATTCCCCGGTGTGTTTGTGCATCCAGGGGTCCCCATCCCAGGTGGGGATCCCCCCGGGTGCCCCTCTGTGCCTGCCCTACCCACCTTTCCCTTGTGAGTCTCCTGGAGCCACTGGCGCAGGCGGATCAGGCAGCTCTCCTGCAGCGGGGTGAGCTGGCCCAGGTAGCGCTCGATGTAATCAGCGTCCAGTTTGTCAGCTGGAGGGAGCAAACAACAATTCAGAGCAGACTGGCACAGCCAGGAGGGAGATGTGCAGTTACTTCTACACGCCAGGTTCCCTACGATTTACAGGGGAATTGCTCAGAAGCCTCATTCCAGCAGCCTGAGGGAGGAAGGGAGGGATGGAGGGACACTCTCCTGGTGAGTGGGGCACGAGCCCACAGGCAGCACGTGCTGTGTCACAACTGGATCACTCCACCTGTCTCTGAGAACACCAATGTTCCATTCAGCCCTGAACTGCTCCAGCAGGAGCTTTAAAAGATGTATCATGAGCTCTGGCACTCAGCTCCCCAACCGCTCCAAGACCTGGGCACTTCCATCTCCACGTGTCCTAAATCTCACACACAACTGCAGCGACAAGAGGCTTGCTGGAAAACCAAGCCATTATTCTGCCCAGGGACACCAGAGACAAAGGGAGAACAACAGCACATTTCTGACAACAAGGGAGGCTTTTGGCAGGGGAGAAGTCCTGTGCACGCCAGCAGCTCAGGGCCCCCCGAGCTCAGAGACAAAGGACAAGGGGTTGGCTACTGCCAGCACCGAGGGACAGAGGGATGTGCCAGCACCGAGGGACAGAGGGATGTGCCAGCACCGAGGGACAGAGGGATGTGCCACCAGGGCTGGCAGCTGCCAGCCAGCAGAACGGGGCAGCCGGCGGGAGCAGCAGCTGGGCTGGAAGACACAGGGAGCAGGGCTGGGGACACCTCAGAGGTGGCTCTTTGTCAGGCACAAGGGTTTCAGTAGATGCCACCACCTACAGAAGGAGGCCTGGACACCCACAGGATAAGCAGGATAATACAGAAATTGCATTTGGAAGTGAGACATTGCACAGAACCCCCAGAGCAGGCCCAGGGAAGCTAATCCCTTCCTGAACAGGAATATGGGCAGAAAAATAAAGGCTACTCTCCTCTTCTGCTAGATGGGACCCACCACTCTGAGGTTAACTTTAATCCTGAACATTTCTCCTAATCAGCTTCTCTGTGGATTCCCATATTTTTCCAGAAAAGCTCCCAAAGAAGGTCAGGTGAGAGCAGAACTACTGATGTTTCCAAATTCCAAGCTTTTTCCCTAGTTACACTCAGCAAAACAAGTGCTGCCTTTCCTTCTCAGGAATGACAACAACTGTTTCTATTACAACAGCTCTGGATTCAAAGGTCCCTCCTATTTCTTTTTGACAGAGAAGTATTTTATTTAGTCTAGAAGATATCATCAGACCAACACACGGAAAGATAAAGTTTGATTCAGGCATTTTGTGGGAAAAATGCATTAGGAGACATTCCACAAGTTTGTCTTGGCCTGATACAGGGCCAAAAACCATCCAAACCTGTCCCCAAGAATATTAATTTTGGAACAGATAAAACATTTAATTCCAGCATACTGAAGACACCTGCAGTTTAAAGTATAAAATACCTTAAAGGGCCGATCAAACCTAGTTTTTTTCTTAAGCTTCAAAACATAGTGCTCGGCTTTTTTGTTTTAGGGAGAAAAAAAAGGCTCCATTGTTTACTTTTCTTGAAAAAAGAAAATAGCTTTCCCTCCTCCTCCCCCACACTCCAGACGAGAAACCTGGTGCCAAGAGAAATGCAAATAAGCTCCTTGGGCAGTGCTGCTGCCTGGGCAGTGCCTACCGTCAGGGCTGGCGGCCTCTGGGGGAGCGCAGGGGCTCCCGGCCGGCTCCCTGCTGCCGCCAGCAGCCCCAGAATCCAGCAGGCTGTCAGCGGGGTCCCGGCCCGCAGCCGGGGCTCGCTCATCCTTCGCCGCGGGAGGGCTCCAACGCGGGATGAACGTGATCCCTTGGGAGATCAGCTCCTTCAGGTAGTGCTCAATCACCTCCTTGCCCTGAAGGGGAAAACTCTCATCAGGAAAAAGCCTCCTCCAGAGCCAGCAAGGTGCAGGAGTTTCCTCAGGACAGATGACTAATGCTGCCAGGGATAAACAGAGGGGAAATCTCTCCTTCCATCCCCATGATCCTGTCAAAAACCTCCAGTACGAAAGCCCCCTGTGAATGCTGAATTACAATAATGGCCAGGCAAATCCCAGTCTATGGATGCAGCTGTCTTTGTAACACTTTTACCCCATCCTGCTGCTCCCAAACCCAATTAGCTGCCCTGTTCCTCTGCAGCCCAGAGCCCAAGCTCTGGAGACACAGGGCAGTGATTTTCACCCAGAACTTTCCCTTCCTGCACAAGAAGAGTGTCCTCAGTGTCCGAGGAGCCCGGCACCCACAGCATCCGCTGCCATCCTCCTCTGGCACAGCCTGCTCCATCCCTGCACAGCCACATTCCAGCAGATTGGGCTGTGCTCTTTGCACACTGCCTTTGTCTTGCTTTGCCCAGCTGAGGGACTTCAGCGCCGTAAGCCCGGGCACAAAACTACACCGGGTCTGTTTACAGAAAGGCAAATAGAGGATTTGGGGTGTTCTGGCAGCCAGGGAAGCCCACCTTACCCGTTTGATGTTGGAAGTGTACTGCTTCATGGCAATTTTTTCCACTGTGCTTTCAAAGCCGAAAAAGGATTTGATGTCGAGAGAGGCCGACTGCTCAAAGCACGTCCACTCCTCGTTCTCAGGGTGAACCTACAGCCGGGGAACACACAGGGAGGGAGGGTGGCAGATGGCTCCTGGCACCACACTGGCTGTTTAACCTCCACAGCTGCAGAGTGAGGGGGCAGAGGAGGCACTGCCACACCTGGACTGACCAGCCAGGTTCATTCCCGTTGTGAGAACTCATCATGAACCGGACATCCAGACTTTTGCTAACGCAACATTCTTCACATGCACAAGGAAACCAAGATTTAAACCCATCTCTGCCCCAGCAGACCTGAATTCTAATAGCAAAAGCTGCACGAAAATAGCAGTGAAACTGCCCACTTCAAACCATCATGTCAAGGTCTCCTTATGGAAAGACAGGGATGGCCTTGTGGAACACGCAATTAAAACTCCTACACCTGCAAACAAGAAAGATGCAAACCAGGTTTCTTTTTTGGTTTTGGATGGGAGACTCAGCCACTAACATCAGCGTTCTCCCCAAAACACTGGGGACATGACAGAGCAGGGAGTTTTCCCGCTGTCAGCTCAACACAGCCTTTCCCTTATTCCCCTCTGGTACTCTATATGTGGTAGAATCTTTTCCTCTTTTAAACTTAACCCTTTCCTGAGGAGGCTCTGCCTTCTCTCTGCAGGTGCTGCTGTTCACAGACTGACATGAAAGAAAAACAACTCCAGCCCGTGCACAAAGATACCATAAAAGACAAATTCCCTGGGGAGGTATTAAGTAACTGCAGGAGCAGGACCATATTTCTCCGAGCTGCCTCAGAGAACACTGCAGAAAAGGAAAGATGAGAATAAACCTGCTTCCGGTGCACTCTGGCAGGGAAAAGGGAACTGGTAAAAATAGAGCAGGGAACCATCTTGAGGATGCAGCCAGCAGCTCCCACCCTGTTCCCCTCAAAGCCCAGATGCTGACGTTTCCTTCCTAAGGACACAGCCAAAATCAGCAAGTGTAACAATCTCAGAGCTGACCTGGGAGCATTTCAGACCTGTCAGTGCCTTTGATGATGATGGAAGTTTGATTTACTGCAGTTTTTAGGAAGCCTCATGCAGCCACCAAGGGATCTCTGGCTCAGGAACACCCTCACCATCCAAAATGTTCACAGCTTTTCCACTCCTCCTCTTGCCAGAAGCTCCTTACAGCCTGCTTACTCCCAAGAAGCTGAGCTGCTGTCCAGCTGCCAAAAGGGCAGGTAAGTAACAGGATCTGGACACTTGGGTAAGGAACAACAAGCAGGACCTGACTGCTTCCAGAAACAGCTGAGGCTCTTCCATGGTGACTGGGCCCTAAGAGCACCGTTACAATGAACCAGCACAGAAACAGCCCCAAAGGGAGACAGCCCAGGCCACAAATAAGGCTCAAGTCCTTTCTCCAAATCTTCAGAGCATGAAAATAATGACAAATAAGGTGCTAAAACTTTCACTTATTTGTGGGCAAAACTAACTGCCGGACTTCACTTAGGGCCTTATAATAATCAAGAGTAAGGATTTAATTCTAGATATCCATATTTATAGACATGCCCAAGCTCTAGATGTTTTTGTTAGCCTAAATTTCAATCAAAATGAAACTGAGGGAATACCAGCAGTTCTAGGAGCACCAATTCTGTTTTCCGCTTTCACTCCAAGCAGAGAATCACGATCAACCAAAAGAAGTTTCTCAAGCCCTATGAAATCACAGAATGCTTTGGATGGACCTCAAAGCCCATCTTGTTCCACTCCCTGCCATGGGCACGGACACCTTCCACTATCCCAGGTTGCTCCAAGCCCTGTCCAGCCTGGCCTTGGGCACTTCCAGGGCTCCAGGGGCAGCCACAGCTTCTCTGGGCACCCTGTGCCAGGGCCTCACCCCCCTCACAGGGAACAATTCCTTCCCAAAGTCCAGTTTGTCAGTGGGAAGCCATTCCTCCTTGTCTTGTCTCTCCAGGCCCTTCAAAGTAATTGAACAAGCCCACACCCAGGACCCAACAGCCCTTCCAGCCCGAGAGTGTCTAATCACAGTCCAGTGCTGCAGAGGTGCTCACACCCATTCAGCCACCCCAGGCCTGTGTGTGAGCACAGTTGCCACCCCTCCCAGCACGGACAGCCACAGCAGAGCTCTCACGGAGTAGCTGCAGGTCTCCCTGACCACGACGCGGTTGGCAAAGGTCTCGTTGTGGGCTTCGATGCGGAGGGTTCTCTCTCTCCAGTTCACAGTGTTCTTCTGGATGAAGAAGACGTACTCTACCCCTGCAATCTGAAGAGAAGGGGGAAACATAGAGAGAAAAGAGTAACTTTAGGAGCCTTTATCTATCTGAGCCAGCCAACAGAATCCAGGCCTCTCTGCTCCCAAGGTTCCACCTGCCTTCTTCAGCAGCCTGGGAGCATCCACATTCAGCTTGCAGCTCCGCTCAATGACATGGATGGCTCCGTCCTCACTCCTGGATTCGTGCAGGATTTCACTCCCCAGGAAGACTGGGATCTCTGGGCATGTAGGAAAGCGCTTCTCATAGGCCTAGAAGTGAAAATAAAGTAAGTTTCAGCTTCTGGGTAAATCAATTCTAACTCTTTCTGAATTAATTAATTCCCTTACAGTGAAAGTCCAACAAAACAGAGGCCCCTGAACCCCTGAGTTGGCCCCAGTTTTCTCAGAGGTGAAGTTAAAGCAGAGTAGTTACAAGCAGGGACAGCACCATGGCAGTCACCAGCCAAGCATGTCCTAACGTAACTTCTCCTTCACACGTGAAGTAGAAGCAGAATCCTGCTGTTGAAGAATACTAGGAAGGGGATCATCACTTCAACATCAGGAAGCTCCCAACCAGCAAAAGCAAACAGAGCTCTGCTGATTTCTGCTGGCTAAAGACTTGAACTTTATAATCTCTGGGTCAATACTGTCTGTATGAAGAAGATACTAAAATATATTTAATACTCCTGAGCCTTAAAATGTGATGTGCCAGACAATTCTGGTTGTCCTAAACTATCAGGGGTAAGACCACCAGTTATTGGCTACTCACTTTGCCTCAATTTATCCATTTCTAAAACAACTCTGTCTTGGCTCTGAAATCTTCCCTGTTCTAATTAGCACATCCCTCTGAAAAGCCCTTTCTCCAAAGCTTCTTCAGCAGCTCTAGCAGAAATCCACTCTTCCCTGGCACTCGCAGCAAAGTTAACTTGCATAAACAGTGCCTACTGTTGCTGCTCCTTCGCTAACTTCTCCGTCTCTTACTAAATTCTAAGATGTTTGCAGGATGGAATGTTTTCCTTGGATTTCTGAAAAACCTCTTGCACGTTGTGTTGCTGTTGCAATACAGGGTTGCTGCACAAGCTGCCCAGAACTCCACTGCAGCTGCTCCAGCAGAAGAACCTGTGCTCTCCTTCCACTGCGCTCTCAGAGCTCCACATTTCCATCAAGGGATGTTTTTGCCATCGTTCCAAGGCAATTCCTCTAGGAACTGCTGTCATCTTTCCATCTTCCACAAGACACCACCATTTTATATAGCACAGAAGAATGAAACTATTCATGAGTTCTCTGCCCCGAAAGCAAACCTTGATGTGCTGCTGCTGGAGCTGGGCCGGGCTGTCAGCGCCGCGCTCCCCGTTACCACAGCGATGCAAAGCCTGGATGCCCCTGCCCAGATTCATGTCCCCTGCTCCCAAAATAGCCCAGGCACTTAAGGACACATTCCGTATCTCCTGCTCCCGGAGCTCAGGACGGGAAAGAAGTTATTTCAGATTATCGTGTGGCTCCAGTATCAGGAGGGAAGTGCAGGCAGCTGCCAGCTCGAGTCCTGGCCAGAACAAAGCACGCAGGTTTGAAACACTGCTCTCCCAGTCCCTCAGCAATGTCCTGCTTGCTTTGCCACACTTCTCAGAGAGCCTTTCCCAAGAAATTCTTCTTCTTCATGTGCTTTTCACCCCTCATCACAGAAGTAACAAAACCAGTTTAGATAAATCCAAAATCCCTATGGTAAGTGACCGTTTCCAAAACGGATCCACCTGGCTCCAGCCAAGAGAAGCACACTCACTGCTTTAAGCAGCTTAATTTGTTAGGACAGGAGTTCATGGATCCATGTCAGGCATTGCCACAGGACACTCCCAGCCATCCTCTCCTGGTACACTGCCCTTGGCTCCAGGGCCACACACCTCAGGACCTGCTCTCTTCCCTGCACTGCCAGCACATTCATCTGCTCAAGCAGAGTTAACACTTCCTATCTGTGCTTCCACCTGCCCTCTCCCAACCCTCCAGATTCCAAACCGTCACCCAGGGCTATCCTGAGGCCAAAGCCTTCACCTTGCTGGTCTCTTCTGTTCCAGCACATACAAAACGTGTCTCTCCAGGCCACCCATTCTAAGTGACTGGCATCCCAGTGGTCAGACAGTGTGTACTGAGAACACCTTCAGAGCCCACTGGGATACCAGAATATTTAGCAACTGTTTTTGAGCAGCTTGTCCCATGTCGCTCCATACACGTGCCCTTAACACACTTGCAAAAAGTGTCACTGAAAGCCCTTCCCTGAGAGAAGGCTGCCCCACTTACCTCCACAGCAAGGGTGGACAGTTTGATAGGACAATGGGAAAGGGTCTTAAACTAAAAGAGGACACATTTAAATCAGATGTTAGGAAGAGATTCCTGGCTGTGAGGGTGGGGAGGCCCTGGCACAGGGTGTCCAGAGAAGCTGTGGCTGCCCCTGGATCCCTGGTAATGTCCAAGGCCAGGCTGGACAGGGCTTGGAGCAGCCTGGGATAGTGGAAGGTGTCCCTGCCATGGCAGGGGGTGGGACTGGATGGGCTTTTAAGGTCTCTTTGCACCCAAACTGTTCTGTGATTCTGCTCTTTCAGGGGTGCAGCTGTGCCAGGAATACTTGAGGGCGTTTCCAGACAAACAAGAGCTGTTCTAGTGGGACCAGGACACTCCAAAGGCCTCCCTTGAACAGCTTCACCTGTAAGTGCCCCCTCACCATGGAGAGACCACAAGAACCAGTCTGAAACCACCACTCAATCCATCTGAAGGTAAACCACTGTGGTTCCCATCTGAAGGCAAACCACTGGATCTCAACTCACAGCTGTTTCTTTCTCCACTAAGTATGGACTTGATCCAGCTGGAGACAGGCTCCCTAATAAACTGTCATCAGAGTCAGTGAAACTAAGACCAGGACGAAAAGTGCAGCCACTATTTCAGTCAGCTAAACAACATCTGGAGCAGGAGGAGAGGCCAGGGCAGAGGCACATGGCAGTGCACAGCCCGGTGATATAACTGTGACACGAGCCCAAACGCATCGCCTAAACAGGGGGAACATTGCCATATTTGAGAAAGAATCCATATCCACATCGATATTAAGTCCTTTGCTAATCTTCTTTGCACAACAGCTCTAAAAATACAGCAGGGAAGATGCCTGAGATCACATGAAGGACAGCTGAAGCCCCACGCTGCAGTCACAGCAAAGCTGTTCCCGGAACACCCAGACTTCCCATCCCTGCACTGAGCTGAGCAGGAGAGCAGCCCGTTTCTGCACCCAGCATCCTCTTACCAAAATCACCATCTCTGTGCAACAGTCCATTGCTGCTCCAGCGGGGAAACTGAGGGAGCTTGAACTCTGCACTGACCAGGATACAGGAGCTAGGATTTGTCTCTCCCTTCTGTGCCTCTCCTTTCCCAGAAGGAGCAGCAGCAGTGTTGTGCCACCACTGGGTGGTAAAGCTCTGTTGTGGGTCTGCCCTTCGGACAGACACTGGGATCACTGAAGTCTCCAACAGGATCAAATATATATGTATTATAGTAATAAAATGAATGGTGCCATGAAGCCACTCCCTCCCTTCCTCTAAACCTCACTGGGATTAACACCTCATGCCCAAACCAACCATTTCATAAGAGATGCTGGCTCAGGCCCCTTCCCTAAATCAAGCTGGTTTTCCCCAGATTTCTGACAAAAGCATTGCTGCAAAAATCAGTGCTTTTGTTGTAGTGGACTGTGACCAACAGTTCAAAGCGTCATTTAAATCTCTGCAGTCCTGAAACTACACATTAAATATCACAAGAGGGCTGAGTGAAGACAGAGGGATTTGGAACCTGTTTGAACTCATCAAGGTATTTTGCTTAGAACTATAACCAAAATTTTTGGGTCCATCTAAATGTAAAGAAAAAATAAGCATTTTGATAGAGTTCATTGGAATGAAAAAATTCAACGAGGAAGAAATTAAATGAAAAAAAATTACAGGTGAAACAATTTCTAGCTGAAAAGTTAAAACATGCAGGAAAGTCAAAGATCTCAAAGGTTCAGTAGTGTCGGATTTTCCTTTCATGCTGAAGGGAGCCCAAACTAGGATAAGGATATTTCCAACTGGTTACAGTGACCTCTGCATCCCCACAAAGACCCCCTAGTGCCACTGAAGCTGACAAGTGATTAATTAAGGAGCAATCGTTAATAGTGATATGGCTGACTGTGGAATCAGCAGAGTGCTCTGACCAAGCTTTTGCCCCGTGATCTCCTGGGAAATGTGTCCAAGTGGTTTTACCTGGTCTGGTAAATATCTATCCCAAATGGATTACGGGACCAACACTGAGAAGTGAAAATCAGCTTGTGAGAAGGGAGTTTGAGAACAATGCAGGAAGCCATGCTTGAAAGTGTTCTAAACTGCTGGCTAAATTCTCAATAACCAGTACAAACCTCACATCTTCTCAGAGAAATTACTCCTAAGGTCAGCCAGATGCCAAAAGAGAACAAATTATACAAAACTACAAATGTCAAACCCCAAAAGTGACATTCTAAAGCCTCACAGCCACAGAGAAAAGAGGAAATTACCCTCCTCTACACCCCCCTGCTCCACCAGCTCAGCCCCTTCCCCTGCAGAGCAGGGGCCCTCTGCAAGTCCTGCACATTCCCAGCTCCAGTGTCTCAGAGATCCTGACAGTGCCAGTGTTCCTGCCCCTCCACTTGAAGAACTGTGTCATGCTGGTTCCTACAGGACCCACAGGACATGGCCAGCAGGCAGGATCTTTCTAACAGCTACTCCTGTTTCTCCTTGGCAGGGTTTTCTAGGAAGTGACCTTGAAATCAATTACACCACAGAGGCCTCAGGAATGCACAACAACAGGGATGTGTAACCACTGAATTACTGCAGGAAACAGAACAGCTCAGCAGCCAAACCCCCTGCACACCTCGAGGCACTTCCCTCCAGCCTGCTGGGTCCTGAGTGCTTTCCATGTGCTTCCAGAGGCAGCTTTTGTTAGATGGGACCTTCAAGAGTGCAAAAGCTGGGGGGGGAAATTACATTGTGCAGAGCACAAAAACTTAATTGTGATGCACCTGACGTAGACAGAATTTGTAGTCAGTATTACACGAATATGTGACAAGGAGAAAACTTCATCCTTGTGCTAAAACATTGCAAATTTTCATGACCAGACAATGTTTAAATCTGTATTAATTAATGAGGTTCCTCAAGGTCATGTTACAGCCATGTGCAGGTTGCCAGGAGAAAGGAACCCCTGCGTTCAGAGGAAGGGAAGTGAGGAGGAGATACAATACCAGGTTTTGAGCTGAAGATGCCCAAATCATCATCCCTTTGAAAAGAGATGATGAGAAGCAAGATAAAGACACCTCATCACTTTTAAGTAGGAAGTGGATGCATTTGGAGCAGCTTTTGAGCAGCTCTAATGATACATAAATATTCCTCTGCAGATTCAGGCCTTCTAGGAAAAAGGAATTTCATCCTGCAGTCCCTCCCACTGCTTGGGCTCAGTGCTGAAGGAAACCACAGAGTCTGCACACACCAGACACAATAATCCACGTGCTTTGAACAGATCAGATAACAGCTTCCCACTAGCCACAAAATAAGATAAAATATACAAGGAACATTGTGGGAGGGACCAAATGCATATTTAGGGTACAGAAAGGCACTGATTTAGGGAAAAGAGAACTTCATTTCAAGGAGGTGCAGAGTATGCACAGTAAAAGTCTTTGGGGCCCGACGGAAAAAAAGAAACACTTCTGTTGGCAAGAGGAAAACAATTTGCCAGTGAGAATGCATGGGACAACAGTACCCAGGCTACAAACATTGACCCAGTGTTATCTCTGCCTGGCCTACAGCCAATAATTTGCCTCATTCCTTCAGATTTTGGTGAAAGAAACAATTCAGGGAGCAGCAGCATCTCTTGCAATACAGGCAGGACTGAGTGCCACAGCAAACCCCCTAAAGCCAGGCCCTGCACGGCAGCTGCACAAAGCCCTCCCAGGAAGCCACCGACGTGCCTGACCTGTCTGAGAAGGAACAGCATCCCATCCAAGCGATCCTGCTGCAGCCTTCTCCTCTGCTGGGAGAAGGAATTCTGTGTGGAGCAGCTGAGGTCACAAACGCCACAAGGCTTTGGCCTTCACAAAAAACTCTGGAAGTGACACCTTATCTAGGAACCAGTGCTTGCCACAGCCCAGGGTGGAGAGAGAGAAACCAAAATGGGAAGGCAAGGAAGCAGAGATCTCCTGTGACTAACACCTGAAAGAGCAAAACACAGCAGTCAAGTGTCACAGCACACACTTACTGCTTGATGATTCACCCCAAAATCAAACAGGCTGGCTCACAAACTAATGGCTACTTGGAAGGACACTCTGTCATTGCCAGAAGCTGCTGTGAGAATTTATACAAATTGGCCATGATTCAGGGTCAGACTTGGGCAGGTCACTGTGCTTAGCAGTTAAAACAAGCTCGTACTGGTTAAGATGTAAGAATTAATTATGATTCTAAATTTTACCACCTCTTTTAGTCCCTGCTGAAGAATCTATAATTTGTCTTCTGCACCTACACGTTTAGTAGAGAAGGGTCTTTTAGTCACTACTGGAACATGAGAGAAAGGTGGTACAACAGAGCTGGAGGTGTCTCCTTGTGCTGTGCCTCTAACTGGAGCTCCCTTCAGAGCTCAGCCATCCCTGCACCAGCCTGCACCCACCAGATTAAGCTTGAGACACAACCCATCCTTCAAGGAAATAACCTCCCTGCTGCAGCTGGAGAAGGTGATCAAACCTGTACAGTCTGTTGGAATTAGTGTAAATCTTCTCCAGCCCACACATGGTGCCAGCACCATCCTGCCCAGCAAATGGAGTCTGAGCAGTGGCAAAGCAAAGCTCTCAGAGACCTCTGCCATCCCCACCAAACACACTGAGCATGATCTGCAGATGTTGCCAGCAGTTCTCCAGAACTCCCAATGAATAAGCAGTTCTTCCATCAGTGCCCTCTAGAAAGCAGCTCTTCCATCATCCAGCAGCTGTGACAAACAGCACTCACCAAACACTTTCTACTCACTTGAGGGGAAACATCCCACACCACAATCCCAGGAGAAATGTCAGCTCTTCAACTACTGCTCACTCTCAACCTGAATAATGCCGAGGGAAGAGGTGGCAGGGCCCGGGCTGAGCAGCCAGTGCAGAGCCAGCCCAGCTGACACACAGAGCATCACTCCCAGGCTCCTGGTGCCAAATGCTGCTCAGCAGGAAGATGAGGGGATATTTTTAGTGTTATCTTGACAGCAGGGTTTCAAGCCTTCAAGTCACACTGAAGCATCATGTCTTGAGTCAACACTAGATTATCTCTAAGTGCATAAAATGTTAACCCAGTAGCTTCTGGCAGTCGCAGCAAACTCACCTTCCAAACATGGCAAAAAGCAGGGACAAGGGAAGCTGCCTTCTTTAAAATACCTGGCACAGCCCATGGCTGCAGACAGACCATCCACATCCAAGGAGGACTTGTCAAGAGGCAAGTTCTGTATACCCAACAATCTACATATCAATAAAGACCTATAATCTATAACAATCAATAACAGACAAAGTAGATCTTGTTTTACAGGGATTTCTTAACTACTGCTTAGGTTATTATTAAGACATTTCATGTCACATGTGGCATGGATTGACCACCAAAGAACACCTGTTTTGAAGCATTTTTCCCCTTTACACACTGATTCTCTCTCCATCTCCAGGGTCCTGCCACCCAGCAATGCCATTTCAGGCAGTGCCTAAAAGCTGTGCCATTACCTGCATCACAGCAGCTGCAAAGGAGCTTCCAAACACTGGACACACTGCAAAGCTCTTCCCTGTGCCACCCGCAGCTCCCCAGGGACACAGAGGGCAGCAGGATCCTCTCCCCTGGCGCTCCTGCAGCTGCTGCACTGAGAGCTCCACTCCAGCCTCTCTGGCTGCTCCACACAGCCCTCTGTGCCTTCACTGCTGCTTCTGAGGATTCCAGCTGCCAGGAACTGCTCTGCTTCCCTGCAGCAAGTGCTCTCCTGGCTCCAGAGCTCACACTTGACAGCAGAGCCTATGAGCTGGCATAAAGTATTTTAGTTAAGATTCTACTTTTCTTTATTTAAAACCAGGCTGTAACAACACCAGAACAGTGACAACAACTTGGAGCTCCAGATGGGGCTACTCCAGCCTGTAATTACAACTCAGCAGAGAGGAAGCCCCCAGAGTGTCCTCTGTGGTGCATCAGTGCCGTGGCACTGTAGGACATGGCACCGTAGGTGACCTGACAAACAATCTGCAGCACTCAGGAAGCAAGACAGCAGCAGCCTTTGAGGCCTGGCTGGGCTGTGAACACACACATGGAACTGTCTCTCTGAACAAACCCCCAAACAGAGCTGACGTGATCCTCGCTAGACATCAGCCTGCTTGTGCATCGTACAGCTCTCACACCGTTTATCTGTCACAAGCACACCCCAAGCTCTCTGGGTGTTAAGCAGCAAAAGGGGCTCAGAGGTTCTGTTGCAGGAGCATCACTGCATCAGCCAGTGAAATATCAAACCCTTTAAGACACCACAGCATTAGGGAGGACAGCACACCCAGCATGCCAGGATTTAAGCAGTCTCTTTATATACTTGATCTGCTAAAGACAACAGGAAGAAGTCATTAAATAAAGCTACTTAAAATCTAAAAACTTTAACACAATGCATGTTGATGCTGAAAAGGAAAATAAGTTTGAAAAAGTGGATGGAAAGCAGTCCTGGCTGTCAGGACCTGGCCTCCAGCATTCAGAGTTTCTTCTCCTGCAGCTAAGCCTGACAGCCAAAACGGCAAGGAGCTGTTTTCAATTAGCCTGCATCTAAAAGCCTCCTAACACTGGTGACACAAAAGAACGTTGGGATGGTTGTGAAATAAGTGATGCATTTTGTTTTTAGTTGTCCTGGATGACTGACTCTTGTGTGTAACCCTGGGCCAGATCCTCAACTGTTGGAAAGGAGCAAAAGCTGTGCCAGTGTGCAAACAGAAGGCTGATGACTGAGGGACAGCGGCGAGGACCACTGCCAAATCCAGTGACAACCACCAGGACTGCTCCTCAGGATCAGGCACAAGAGAAAGACATCTCACATGGGGACCGTGGATGTTTGCTTTTCATGGGTATGACCTTGTGTAGAGGATGAGAGTAAAGATGATGGAGAAGGAACATTTCTGCTGCTTACTCCATGAGAAGTAAGTTCTGACTTCAAATAAACTTCCAGCATTTATAGCCTGAATTAAATTTGTCACTCAGCTCGTTAGAACCTCTGACACTCAAACTGTACTGAGCTGAAACAGAACCATCCACTGTTAATTTCCTACTTTGTCTTACCTGTGAAATAAAAAACTGCAGATCAACTAAATGTAAAAAATGTTGGAGGCCTACAAGAAATCTGGACATGGACTTTGGATGAAGGCATGGAGTGACAGGACTAAGGGGAACGATTTCACCCTGCCACAGGGCAGAGTTAGATGGGATACTGGGGAGAAATTGTTCCCTGTGAGGGTGGGGAGGCCCTGGCACAGGGTGCCCAGAGAAGCTGTGGCTGCCCCTGGATCCCTGGAAGTGTCCAAGGCCAGGCTGGACGATGCTTGGAGCACCCTGGGATAGTGGAAGGTGTCCCTGCCCATGGCAGGGGGTGGGATGAGATGGGTTTTAAGGTCCCTTCAACCCAAACTGTTCTGTGATTCAATGAACACTAAATTGCCACTAAAACCAGAGGAGTTAGGGAGCTGCTTGGAAGTGCAGGCCAGGAGCTCAGATGATGCAGCTTTCACTTGCAGAGCCAGGCAGGGGACTCATGAGCTGCCACAGGTCTGTCGGAGACTCTGAGAGATGAGCAACACACCCACACCAGACAGACACCCCCAGAGGAGCCACCCCCACCCAAAATCTTGCTGCAGGAGTGGAATTGCCCTGGCCTGACAAGCAGCACTCAGCCAGCACAGAAACACACACCAAGGCTCTTCGTGTGTGTGTGTCCAAGAGCTCGGGCTCCCAGCTGCTCAGATGTGTGTCAGCACATGCCGTGGGCAGCACCAAGAAATGAGGTCAAGCAGAAAGCAGCATTGACTCACATCAGGCACGTGTGGGGCTCCACGGCAGTTTTGTCTCAAGCACAAAATACAGCTGCACAGGCAATGGGAGTTGATGCTCCTGCAAACCTCCCAATGCCTGATCTTTGCTCTTTTTTCCCAAAATCACAACTTATTTTTAGATAGTGGTGTAGAAAGATCCCTCTCTTGCAGCAGAAACCATGAACTGCTCTTAGCAGTGAGAGCTGACCATGAAGTGCACTGTGGCAAGAGGAGCGAACCACTGACAGGTGTTGTCAGGGATTTCTCATTTGCACCACTAACGCAGCAGCTGAAATGATCCATCACACACAGAAGACCCTGTAAGGTCTCTGGGGGCTTATTCCCAACCTGCAGCTTTAGGGACCTGATCCTATAAATCCTCTAAAGTGTGTGAAAACGGCCGATGTCAACCGTGAGCGTGAAGGGCTGAGGCACTACTAAAAATAACAGGAACACAACTCCCTACCATGTTCAAAGCTGAAACCCTCCAGCTATCTCATCTAACCTAATAATTCATTGCAAATAACATAAAATATGCAATCTCCCTCTCTCAGCTCTGTTTCCTGCATGTTGGACTCGCTCATGCAAACCAAATTCTCATCCCCAATACATCAGAGAAAGCTCACAAATATTTGCATCACTCATATGTGGCAGAAGTACCTCTCCTTCTGGATTTTTCATCCATTGTAACATTTTTTAAAAATCCCTTTTAGCTTTCTAACTACAACAGAAAGAAAATGAAAAGTAAGTTTATACTTGGGAATTTTCTTGGCTGTAAGATAAAATTAGAAGACGTGCAATGTCAAATCTGCTGATCTAATTGAAGGGAAGACAAGATGAAGCCCAGAGAGGCATGGACAATCCATTGGAGGAAGAGCTCCATTTAAAAGAGGACACAGACAAAAAAGATAAAGTAGAAAGGAAAAACATGACAAGATAACAAAGCATAACAGAAGTCAAGGTTCTTTTCAAGTATAAGGGATAAAGATGTCAGGCACTGAATATGTGTTTGAAGAGCATAATACTTTTGATCCATTAATGTGAATCCAAGTGAGGAACAAAGCAGGTGGAAATGACTACAGTGACCTTGGAAAGGTGTGGAAAAACCACCCTTTGCTTAAATCTTTTTCAGAAGGAAGAACAAGAAAACAGAAAAAATTCAGAACTCCCAAATGACAAGGAAAGACTTGTTAAGCTGATTCCTTTCTACTTTCTCAGATGCACAGGACTGGCAAAGAGAGCAAGGAGGAGAATGTCCTTCCAAGGACCTGGAATACACGTCAAATCTCCTGCCTGCAAACGCTCCAACCCAAGCTGCAGGAGCATTAGCGAACGGCAGAGTGTAAATCCAGAGACGATTACCCTGACACAGTCACAAAGGTACCACCAGGAAAAGCCCCAGCTCATCCCTGGAGCGCAGCCCCAGGCACACACACGGCCTCTGCACAGGTCCTGCTCCTGAGGGTGGGCTCCACGAAGGGCCTGGGAAACACCACGCGTGTGAGCCAGGCCAGGAAGCAAGGAATTGCTTGCCAGATTTGGCCGTGACAACCCTATTTCTCAGACTCTCCTATGTGAGCAAAGCACACCCACTGCTTTCTATAGTAGGGTCCAAACACTGGAGGTTCTGAGGGAAAAATACTTTTCCCAACTTACTTCCTGTGTTCTGTTCAGACTGTGTTGTGAAGGATGACCCTCGCCAATGAGGAATTAAGCACAAGTGTATGAGGCTGAAGGGTGCCCAGAGATCTATAAAACATGGAGGTGTCTTGGGGTCACCTCTGTAACCTCTGCTTTCCTACCACAGCCTGAGACCTCGGCACTCCAAAGATTCCCACACAGCATTTGAGGGGAAAAGATGAAAGCAGCTGAATATCAGTGCTGAGGAAGCTGCTGTCAGATTTATGGTAAAAGAGATTAACAGCAATGCCACGTGCTGAGGAGCAAAACAGCTTCACTGCACACCCACTCTTCCCTGCAAAACTTCCAGGAACTGACAGCTGGTACCTGACAGCTCTGCGAGATCCATGAGGTCCACGCTGCCTCCACACAAATGGGAGCCTCTGTCTGAGCACAGCAACAGTGGTAACCAAGTCTGCATCCAGCTCAGCCTGCACGGACTGCCACAAGACCGAAACGCTGCTTTACAATAGCAGATCCTGCTGAGAGCACAGGATTTTCACAGGACATCAGGGGGCCAAGGGGTCTATATTCAGCTCCCTACTGCACAGCAGAGTCTGCTGGGTGACCCCAGAAAAGGAACTTGCTCATAAGAAAGAGGACTAACAACTTTGCTAAGATTTGCTGAACAACTATAGGATGACATTTACAACCCCAGCCCTCAATTCCCAGGGAATTTTAAGTTCTGTTATGCTGAAAAACTGAAAGCAAATAAAACTAAGCCACTTCAAAATTAAGCCCACCAGCCCCTGGCCTTTAGGCATGTGCTAACAAGCTTACAAAGGATTTGTCTCAAGGCAGCCCTCCTCTATTAGCAGCCAATCGGCTGAGGAGCATCTGGTGGTAGCTTTATCCTGCTAATAGAGACAATAGGAAATGTGGAGAGGTGTGCATGGAGCAAAGGCTCCCAGGATCTTCATCACAGGGACTGGTGTCTGATTCTCACACAGGATGCACTGAGAGAGCAAAGAGCACAGCCAGGAAAGCCTCACTGCCACCAACATCAGCCCCAGACTGGTGCGGGCAGTTCTGTGGCACGTTAGTGGTTTAGCTGTGAACAGACATGGCAAATCCGGGGAAAACTTAGAAAAAAAGGGGTGGATTTGGGAGGGAGCTCAACTGTCAGCAAAAGCAGTGCTCATCTGCATGATCAGAGGGCAAAGTGAACAGCAACCACTCTCAGCTGCTACTACCTTTGGGGTCCCTTATTCACAAACTGATGCCCTCAGGTTTAACTGTTGAAATAAAAGACTGGAGGCTGTTTTGGATAAAACAAATCTTAAGGCATGTATTTCTCAGGATCTTGAAGAGGCCACATTGTCAAGAGGAACTCAACACAGGCTCTCCCTTCCATTCACAGGAGTCGTGTCAGCTGCCTGCAATGGCTGCAGCTTTCCAGCTGCATTCCTGGGCTCCCATAAACTAAAGAAACTGGGAACAGGCAATGGAGGAAGCAGCAGCCTGAAAGTGGCAAATACCAAGCCTGGGGATCCCTACAGCTGAATGAAATGCCCAGTAGATAACAAAACAAAACCTCGCAAGGCTCCGTAAGCAAGCTCCTCTAACAATGCCCAAACGCAACAGCAAACCTTTGAGAAGGGTATTTGACTCACACCTAATTGTGACAAAGTCCAGAATAACACAAAGAAACTCTGCCTAAAGCAGCTCCCATGGTCAATAGCAGCCTTCTGCATCACCAGTGACTGAACTTCAGTGACAGCCCTCAAGCCCCTTGTGGAAATCACAGGATTTGGAACGAGATCTCCCGACAGTTCAATCACAGAGTGGACAGGGAAGAACAATACAGAAGACTTTCCCCAAAGATTTCCAGCCTTTAACCAAATCAAAAAGCTCAGTATTATTCAGAATCCAGTTGTAGATACATCCATACCACAGTGCTGACTGGGATCACATCTGGACAGATTTTGGACTGAGTAGCATTTGGTGATATGGGCAAAGAAGGTGTCTGGCCACAAACTGACCCTGCCTAACAATGTCAGATTTTTTTTTTCCTTCCTTGTCAAAGAATAATTACAGAAGGTTGGATTTTCTTGGGTTTTTTTTTTTTTTTTCCCCCTTCTAACAACTAAACTGCCGTTCTTAATGCTGAGATACTGATCCTTATTTTTCTTGGAAACTGAAGGAGGGGAGCTGAGGCTCTGCTCCTGCAGCAGGACTGTCACAGATATCCAGCCAAACCTGCAGTCTCCCACCTCCCACTGGCCCTCAGCCGCTGGAGCAGGAAAAGTGCTGAGTGTTACTCACTGCCATGACGAGCTCAAAAGGGTATTTGTAGACTCGAACTGGGGACTGGTATTTCTGCACCATTTTTATCACACACCTGTAATAGAGGAAATTGGAACATTTTAGATCCCCGACGCCAAGCAGCACAATACATTCTAGGCAATTTTTACAGACCTTACTAGAAGTTGTAACTCTTTCTTACAAATAGAGAGAAGGAGATTTATTAGGTAGAATATCTTGCCTAGTAAATGGCAGAGACAGAGGCAAGTCTCTGCAGTCCCAGTCCAGTGCTTATCCAGCATCCTGTGCTGCTTTCCAACACTACTGCAGTAAATTCGACCTGGAGCTCCAACAAAACTCATGACAATTAAAGCACAATACAGAGATGTAAAGCCAGAATGAATCGTACTCTGGAAAAGGAGCCTGTCTTAGGAGCCCTACAGAGCTTACATGGCAATTCTTCCCGTTATCCCCCTTCCCTACATTATATCTGTAATCATCAGGCAAAATCTTTCTCATTGAAAACTTCCACAGCTTCCCATATCTCGGTGTCTTAAATGCTTTTGTGCACAAAGTAGGATTCAGTTGTTTTAGCTCACTGAAAGGAAGGAAAAGGAACCAGCATGCTGAAAGAACATGCCTGATGCTAAGCTGGCAATCACATCCCACTGCCTGGATGCCCACTGTTCCAGCTGAACTGAGGCAAGAACTGCAGGCAACGGGAACAATCCCGTCCTCAGCATTTCCCTGCTCCCAGCCACCTCTCACTGTTCTCATCAGGATTCCTCCCTCAGACTCTCCTGCCCGGGTTTTAACCCTCAAACATGCATCAGTAACCAGCATCTCAAAGGAAGTACACAAATCCTTTTAAAAAGCGTTATTAGGTTGCTTTCTGCAATTCCTTTAGGAATTCCTTTTTACTGGTCCTACTAATACCATCCACGAATATCAGGAACACAAAAGGCTGGACGGTTGGTTGGAAGCACTGTGCTCATTCCACCCCACTCAAATTCCACTGCTGAGCAGACACAGCCCTCGGCAACATGACGCAGTGTAGCGCTGAACTCAACAGTCAGAGCGCTCAGACAACTTATCCCTGACATTTTCAGCCCAAAACCGGAGGTGAAACATGAATAGGCAATAAATTCTCCCTCAAAAACTGCTGCAAAATGCCATCACACTGTAAAATTTAAGCAAGGGCAAAGGGACAAGGACTTTAAAAGTTTGAGTACCTGAGAATGGGGGATGTTTCGAGGAACAGGGTCCAGCGATCAGACAGTTCCTCTGCAGAGGATCACATTACCCAAGCAGCAAAGGTCAGGACTCGCTGGATCTCTCGGTCTCACTGGTGCTAAAAGCCAGTCCACACCAAGCCAGTCAATGCAGAGAGAACCTACCAGCAGAGCATCCAGCCCGGAGTGCAGCAAGAGGAGCAGGACGAGCACACCCCAGGAAGCCCGGGCTGCTATCAGGTATCGGATACCCGAGCCAAGAGGCACAGGGCACCTTGGAACATGACCTGTAACATGATTAGGCTGGGCGGGGACCCTCCCTGTGAGCGCAAATAGAGCGGGAGAAATCTCCTCAAGCACATTTAGCTGGAATCTTACTTATTCTGAGCTCACCTCCTACACCAGGAATTCCTGCACCTCTGCAGGAGAAGGTCAGAAACCTCCACAGCAGGAAGACTCAGACCAGTCTGGAATCACTCACAGCCCAGAAACAGAGGCACCAGCCACAGAACTGTGGGATGGCACAAGCTGCAGCTCAGCAGCCTTAACTGTGCTGCTTGGACAGACCCGCTGCTCCCCGGCAGCTGCTGGACCCGACTGCCCCAGGTTTATTGCCTCTGTGCTTCTCCAGCTGAGGGAAGACTGGAAAAAAGAGCCAGCGACTATGACACCCACAGGAAGCTGTGGAAAAATGACAGCTGATAACTCACACCTGCCCTAGAAACCTTTCATACCTTGGGAGAGTGCAGTGGCAGCAGACCTTCTACGCCCTCTCCTCCAAACAGAGCTGTGAGATAGCCATTGTGCTTCTCAAAGCAACAGGGACTCCTGCTATAATTCCTGCAAAAAAAAAAGGAAAAAACCATCAGAAAAGGTAGTGAAAGGTGGCTACTTGGCACACCTAGCTGAAGATGATGACTAGCACTGATAAGGACAAAGAGTCTCAGGTGTTACCACTGGGCATCTGGGCCATATTAGCTCAAGAGGTGCATCTTCCCAGGGCTTTAGCACCAAAGACAGTTGCGTTTTTAAACTCATCTCGTGTTCCACTCAAATTATAAACAGGTATGTTCAACCACCAGAAGGAAACCACCCAGCCAGAGAGTATGTCTGCTCCTCACACATCCATCCAGCTCTACAGTGGTCCAGGCTCCCTGCTCAACTTTCTATTTGCATCTGGCTAAAGAAACATACTAGGAAAGACAACTCAGGCGAAGAGCAGGGACCCACTGAACTGCAGCATGACCACTTAGAAACCCCAATCCACAGGTGGAGGCACACCTGGAGCATCCATGGGGAAACACCAGGAAAGAGGTTCAATTCCAGCTGGCCAAGCCCAGAGTAGTTGATAAAAGCTCAGAGGCTAGAGCTGTCAATGCATTGAAACAACAAATCTGGCTAATAACAACCATCCCAATAAATAACCAACCTCACTCTCCCATGTAGATGTGGAAAGTGTTTCAATTCTTGCACATCTGAACACAGAAAACACCAACAGCCACCACATTTTGCAAAGCATCCTGTGACACACTGTGCCAACAGCACTGAGCCCTGGGAGCCCTGAGAGCCTCAGCTCCCTGAGCTCCCCTTTTGCTCCAGCCCACACAGCAACTCCTCTGTGAACCAAGTAGAGAGAGCTCATTACAAGCTCGAGATCCACCTGCTGGGTGTTCCAGGGAAGGAGGTGGGAAGAGGAGGGATACGGACCCCTGATGGCACTTGCTGTAACTCTGGGAGCATTCCGGAGGAATGGATTCTGAAGCAGCACTGGTGCACCCCAAGCTCCCCCAAGACAGGAGGCAGGCCTGTGAGGGCTCCCGAGAGGAACACACATCACTACACCGAGCGAAGGGACTGGCAGTGACATTAACTGTGTGCTTCCTTCTCATCTGGAATCAGCCACTGTGCACCTGAGGGATTTTCCATATGCTTGACTTCTATGCTACTATTTGTAGGAGCAGCTTACTTGACAGAATAGAGCCAGATGGTCGGAAATCAGAAACTGAGTGTATAGATTAAATACACAGAAACCCCTGAATCAAACCCCCCACCCCTGCTTCTCACCCAGGCACAGAACTCAGTCGGCTCGTTCCACACCGGAGCTGCCTGTTGGATGTGGAACTGGCAGCAAGTGACTTTATTAATTTCTCCCACCTGTGGTGGCTGCTTTTCATCTTGAAGAGAACTGAGCAGGTTTTTTTGTTTTGTTTTTGACAAAGAACTGCTGAAAATAGCAGGATTCTTGACTTCCTCAAATACCATTACACCACGTGAAAGCCAGCTGTGGCACCCAGCTAGGCTGATATTTCCAGTTAGAAAAGAGGGACTCCACAGGGCTGCGTTCTTTCCTCCTGCCGTCCAGAGAAACGGGGAGAGAAAGGTGTGTGACATTTCCTCTGCCTGGAGTGCCTTTCACTTAGGGAGATATTGTAATTGATGCTTTACACACAGAATAATAACATGGTACCAAGCTGTAGGATATTTATTAGAGCTTTTTCACCTAAGAACAAGCCTTTTGAAGCTTGATATAAAGAAGCCTCAAGGCAGAACGGTGCCAGAATAAACCTTTACCATCTTTTACAAGCAGACATCTGCTCAGGCAGGGCTTGATTTTGCCCCCTGAGAAACACTTCTGGAGCAGGTGAAGCAGCACAGGGGGTGCAGGTCACCGTGCTGAGGTGGAGCCTGGGCACTGCTCCTGCACCTGGCAGAGGTACCTGGAGTCCTGGCATGGATCAAAACCAAAGGCAAGCAACACAAACATCCAAACAACAACATTTACACATTCCTGACCACACAATAGGGAACAGTCTTTTTGGCTGAGGGGAAGAAGGAAATGGAACAGTGTGCAGCACTCTGCCCTCAGAGATGTTTCTCTTCCATGTGTATATCACAACAAGCTCCATGCCCAATATTTCCACACATCCATCTCATAAGGTAATTTTCTCACCAAAGAATCACCATGGAACTTTTAAGCACAGCAACAGATTAACTCCCTGATATTTGCCAGCCTGCAGCAGGAGATAAGCATTCCTGAAGGAAAGCCCCTCATTCCTCACCTTACTACTCCACAGGAAGTCGTACCACATCGATTTATCCATCCATAGTATAGGAAATAGTTCAATTCTCAAATACAATTTCAGAATGGAGGCACAGAATCCTGGAATGGTTCGGGTTGGAAGGGACCTTAAAGCCCATCTTTTTCACCCCGTGCAAAGGGCAGGGACACCTTGCACTATCCCAGGCTGCTCCAAGCCCCGTCCTACCCGCACTTGAACATTTCCAGGGATGGGGCAGCAACAGTTTCTCTGGGCAACCTGTGCAAGGGCCTCATCAACTTCACAGCCCTTGTCCCTCTCCAGCTCTCCTGGAGCCCCTTTAGGCACTGGAAGGGGCTCTGAGGTCTCCCTGGAGCCTTCTCTTCTCCAGGTGAACATCCCCAGCTTTCCCAGCCTGGCTCCAGAGCAGAGGGGCTCCAGCCCTTGGGGAATCTCCATGGCCTCCTCTGGACCCACTTCAACAAGTCCACATCCTTCTTGTGCCAAGGACCCCATGCTTCAATTTAACATGTAAATAAAAAGTAGACTCAGGCAGCAGCTCACTGACAGTACACCAAAGCACCCACAAACTGTTTCAGTCTGCCTTGAGTGAAGTTTGCGGCTGTATTTTCTTTGAACAGAGGCTGGCTGTCATCAGCCCCACCAGATAAGTGGTGCCATCAACACAAGCACTTTCTTACCATCTACAGACCAATTTTACTGCTTGGAGGAGTTAAGCCAAGTGACCTAGAGGACATACTTGGTTCACCTAGAAGCTGACTTGAAAACATGGAATCACAGAATGGTTTGGAAGGGACCTTAAAGCCTATCTCGTTCTAACCCCTGCCATGGGCAGGGACTCCTTCCACTACCCCAGGCTGCTCCAAGCCCTGTCCCGCCTGGTCTTGGACACTTCCAGGGATCCAAGGGCAGCCACAGCTTCTCTGGGCAACCTGTTAAATCTATCCATGCATTTAACAGCCATGGATCAGGGTCACCCTTTGAGTTTACAAACACTTCAGGGCTAGTTTCAGGGTAGATTTGTTGACCCTCAAGCCGCCGGGGAGCTCGGCGTGCCCGGCTCTCCGGAGCCGCTCGGGCTGGGGCTGGGGTCCCCCTCGCAGCCCCCTCCATGGCTCAGCCCACCTGAAGCGAACCCCGCCCGCCCCTCAGCCGGCGTCCGTCCCACTCCATCCAGGTGCGACACAAACCTGACAACTTTAGAACCGCTGTATTTTGTCCTTACACCTGAAGGGATCCCCCGCCACCCCGAGCCCATCGCCCGGGTCTTCACCGGCTGCCTCCCTGACCCTACAGGATTATGACTAAAATTTCCCTCTCGGCTTCCCGTGGCTGAAGGATAGCGGCTCCCGGCGCCCCCACACCCACCCACCGTCCCCGCTCTGCCGCCTCACGACGAACCCGGGCACACGGAGCGGGAAAAGCCTCACGCCCCTCACGCCCACACCCGCCCCTCCCTCACACGGCGGCCCCGAGGGAACCCCGGAGAGCGCTGCCCACCGCGGCCGCCTCCCGTATCGCACACCCACGTTCCCGATCCCATAGCCCAGCTCCCGCTCCCGTCCCGCCG